>CAWUFW010025413.1:0-45297 GCA_963921515.1 Calotriton arnoldi
GAATTCTAAAGGCAATTTAAGAGTTCTGTCGTGTGATCAGATGGTAACCAAGTAGTCCAACAAATGCAAGTTTGTATCCCACCGCTGATCCACCAATGTAGGAAAGTGGCTCTGTATATACTGTACCCAAGTAAGGTTCAGGGTGTACAGAGTCCACAGTCCCCAGAGGGTTGACAGAGGCTAAAGTTAGATATAACCTTACTCTCCAAAGTGGTAGCTTGGCTCCTGGTCACTTGCTCAGGGCAAGTAGGGAAGTAGGTTAGGATAGAGGTTGCACTTCCAGGGGCACTCGGGCGGCTGGGTGCAGGGTGCTTTTGAGCCGTCGGGCGCTCAATGTTAAACAATAGAGGTCGTGAAAGGTGAAGAAAGGCTGCAGGCTCGGGGACGGTGATTCTTCAGGGACGACCAACACTTCAGGAGGTAAGTTGGGGTCTTGGAGGATAGGTTGACACCCAGGAGTTGGGCACAGGGGGCCGTGGGGCGCCGGGTGCAGGGGTGTCTTTTGAGGTCGGGAAATCTTACCCCCTGCTGGTCGCGGTTGGAGGGGTCCCTTGTCCTGAGGCTGCAGGCGTCGTCTGGGTCGTCGAGGAGGGTCCTTGGCCACTGGATTCCAGGTCAGAATCGCCGGGGGACGTCCTCGAGGTCTTTGGTCACTCAGGCACAGGCTGGACTCGGCGGGTGCAGAGTGTGCAGGTTTCGCGGCTCCGTGCCAGGGCCGGGTCTTTGGTAGGTTTTCTTTTGAGCAGTACCACTGCTCGTGGGAGTCCCTGGGTCGAAGGCTGTAGCACAGAAGTCAGGTCCTCCGGGGTTTGTGAGGTTGCTGAGGCCGGGATTCCGCAGGAGCAGGTTCAGAGGTCGACAGGCCGGTAGGGCTGGGGCCAAGTCAGTTGTTGTCGCCTCCTTTTTAGCAGCTGCACGGCTGGTCTTCTTGCTTCGTCTTCTCTTCTTGTTTTCGGATTTGGGAACTCCGGAAGGAAGGTTCAGGGAGCCCCTAAATACTAAATTTAGGGGTGGTTACAGGTAGGTAAGGGCAGGGACCAATGGGTCCCTTCCCTGGGGTGGGTACACCCCCTATTCTGTTCCTCTCCAGTGGGAGGGGGCAGGAGCCTGTCCCTGGTTGGTCAGGTCCCCCATCCTCAAGATGGCGGGGACTCGGAGTTTGTGCTTCACCTCGCCTCCCCCACCTTAGGGGTGGAGTTGGCAGAGGTGGGCACAACCCATTTCCTGCTTCTGGTTTTCCCGCCGGTTCTCCCGCCAGGAGTGGGGGTAGAACCAGTGGGGACCAGTTTGCTGGAAGCAGCAAATGGTCTGGGGAAACTCCAAAGGCGGCAGGCCTTTGAAGCTCCCCCTGCCCATCCTGGGGGAGGAGGCTTTGGCACCTCGTCCCGGGATGTGCATTGTTTCAGGCCCCTGAGAGCAGAGGCTCTCGACCCAGGGGTCCAGAAACATGTCTGGTGGTGGCAGCCTGGGCAGCCACTCAGTCCGGACACTGGAGGTCGGGTTGGTTTCAGGGGGCATCTCTAAGATGCCCTCTGGAGTGAGTTTTACATTAAATCCCACACTGGCATCAGTGGGGGTTTAATGTGCTGAAAGTTTGATACCAAACTTCTTAGTCTTCAGTGGGGCCATTATGGTGCTGTGGAGTTCGTAATGACAGACTCCCAGCACCATATACTCTTAATGGCAGCACTGCACTTACAATGCCCAAGAATGGACTTGGGCACTGTAGAGGCACAGGGCTCATGCCTCTATGCCCTCACCACTGGCATAGTGCACCCAGCTAGAGGGGTGGCTGACCTAGGCCAGGGCAGTGGCTGGTAGGCATGGCACACAGGGATGTGAGCCATGTCGACTCTTCACTTTTGTTCTGCACCAAGACACGCAGCCTGCAAAGGCAGTGTGTGTGTGTAAGGTGCAGGGTCCCTAAGGGTGGCACAACAAGTGCTGCAGCCCTTAGGGGCCTTCCTGGTCACAGTGCCCTGGGTACCCATGGTACCATTTACCAGGGGCTGACCTGTGGCCAGGGATGTCAATTGGGTGTAGGTATCAATGCAATTTTAGGGAAGGAACACAGGCCCTGGGTACCTGGTTGGCAGGAGCCCAGGGCACACTCAGTCAAAGTACATCAGCCATTCAGCAAAAAGTGGGGGCATACCATGTAAGAAAGATGGCACTTTCTCACAGTGTCTGACTTACCTTCTGCGCCGTACGCGTCCGTGCCTGTTCCGGTAGTAAATGTAGAATATTGGTAGGATCGGCACAATGGGATTCATGGTTGGTTCGTCTCGTTCGTCTTTCTCGTTGCTTCGCCTCGTCCTCGTCGCTGGCGTGTTCGTCTCGTAGCCGTGGATCGTGTTGTGGCGCGAATCGGAGCTTATGTGCGCCTCTCCCGGATGCTTTGACGTGCCGTGCGTAGCGACGGGTTCGGCGCATACGGGAAGCGCATCGTACTTGTCCGGCCGGACGGAGCTGCATTTTGGCTTCTGTGCGACTCGATTCTGTGTTTACGGATACGGCTCGGTCGGGGAACAGGACCTGGATTGGGTGATTACGACTGGGTCGGAATCTATGCTGTTGTGCGCATCGTACTTGCTCGTTCGGAATAATGTGCGGATCGGTCGGGAAACAGGCATTCACATGGTTTTTTTCCCGACTGAATGGTGTTAGGTGCGCCTCCGACCGAGATCGGAATCGGCCCCTAAGTGAATCCGACCCGCTCTCCATTGCAGTTGGCCTGAAACTTTGACTTTGTCCCTGTCAAGCACGACCAGATGTCCCAAAGTGGCACTTTTGGCTTTTCAGGCTCAAGAAAGTGTTTATTCTTTAAATAAACATATCTCTGGTTCCCTACATTGGATTTTTGTCGTTTTGGTGTCATTTCAATCATAAAAAATATTCCTATTTTTTCATAAATTGGTGTTGGATTTTTATTGTGTATTGTGTCTTACTTATTTAATGTATTGATTTTTTTAAATGCTTTAAACACCTGTCTCCTAAGTTAAGCCTGTCTGCTCGCAGCCAGCTACCAAGGGTTGAGCAAGGGAATAATTTATTGAGACCTTGACTGAGCCTTATATCGTGATTATGGCCTTATTACTAGTGGTTGGTACCTACCTACCCCTACTAATAAACCACATTCCAACATTGCATCTTTGGTAACAGTTGTCAGAGCACTGACCACAACTTCTTCATCATTTAATTTGTCATATAGAGAAGCGGCCTCTAACAGCAATCTGGAAAGGCAATCCACCATAAGATTATTCACACCAGGTACTGTTATACATTTCCCGCTAGAAAATGTAGAACTGCTTATTAGGACAACAGGACGTCAGAGTGCCGGGACTGAGTCCTTCTACACCATTGGAGACTGTTGGCCCAAATTCTAGCGAGGTCACATTGCCTCACCCAAGTCCCTAACCTTCTGGGGTGGCAGGTGATTTTGGCAACCTCGATCATGATACTCTGACCCCCAAGGAAATCGTGGAAACAGAGCTTACCCCTTTCGTTGCTTACCTATGCATGTTCTAGGTAAAACATATGAAAGATACAAAGAAAGTATTCAATACATTTATTGAAACAATCGCAGTCTTGCAGAGAAAGAATGTGATGTGATTATTAGGCAGATAAAACAAAGTAACCAGCATTGTGAACATGGCGAAAAGAATAAACAGCCCAACCATGGCAGTCTGATTTCTATATACCTATATTTCTACCTAACGCTACCCCTATTCTGAGAGCATAGTGAGTGTAGCCTCTGCACGATATCTTTAAGGATAGCCTGGAACCCCATACCTGGATGACTTGGTTTGGAGTTGGGTTGGCAATCCCTCTCTGAAGGATCAGCATGGAAGATCAGTATTGGCAGAGCTACATGTCGAACATGACAGCCGTCCCAGGACCTCTGTGGCTGGAGTACCCCTTCTGACCCACAAAGGGACAGTGCATTGTTTATATATTAAAACCACAGTGTTAGCGATACAGCTCTGATGCAATGATGTGTTTAGTTGTTAGATGCTGTCTCCAAATGGGCAACGTATGTGCCAGCATATCTTGTTCTATTTGCTAGCCTTGAACGAAGAGTACAGATTATGTACCAGGAAATGCTTTCTAAAAAACAAGCAGCATGTTCAGTGTTACTTAGACTAATATTGTGAAAATAAAATTTGTAAAAGTTAACAGGGCTAAAACAAAGTCTGCTAAAATGTGTAAAATGTAAAACTAAAAGAAGAAAAAAAGCCCCACTACATTATTTATTAGTTATATTATGGTACCCAAATTGTTAAAGTCGGAATTGCCACTTGGCTATCCTTGGCATGGTTGGTGGTGAAAAGATCCACCAAATGCCAGCATTGCCTTGCCTAAACTTTGTTTAGATTCTACCTCTCTGGCAGACAACTTATTGCCTAAGTACTTTGCACTTGACACTTCAAACTGACTTTTTTCTGCTTTCAAAATAACCCCCTTTTCCTGTAGATCAGCCAGAAGTCCTGCAAGCCTGCTGTAATGCACCAATCTATTTTCTGCATACATTAAAGATCATCTTGGAAAAAAAATTACTTTGTCCACATGTTTAAACAACATCTCCATTAATTTCTGGAAAATTGCAGAGGCAAGGCCAAACAGAATATATTTAAGGGGTAACATACGTCACGTGTTAAGACTCCACATGCAGGGCAACTTGATAGTAGGCAGAAGCCATATCTAACATAGTAAAAACCTCTGTTCCCTTAAGATGCGTCAACATTTGTGTTATGTTTGGTAGAGGGTGTCTGTCCACACAAATCCTGGCATTAAGGTCTCTATGGTCACACACATCCTGCCGGACCTTTTGGCCTAATGGCAAACTCTACAGGGGTATCAGATAATGGCCATTAGTTTACTTTCAGTGAATTTGACACTTTTCATAAACATCTAGGTATCAAGCACACCACTACTTCTTTGTATCATCCCTGGAGCAATGAACTTTTTGAATGATGCAATAGATGTAATAAAGAAAATATCCACGTCTCTAGTGAATGGTCTGTATTAGATGTGTGAGTTAAAGAACCTGTTATGGGTGATTCACATTATACCTATTGCTGATACTGTAGTGTCACTGTTTATGCTTTTACAAACGACTCCTGGTTCTAAAATGAACATGTTGTGGATGCGTAAAAGCAAACTCTCTATAGGTACTTGCAATCTCAGAATCAAAGGTGCTGGCACGTATACATTGCTGTGACATGCCACAGCAGCACACAATTTAACAACGCTCAGACGGCTGAGCACTAGAACACATATGCAAGCGATGATAGAAAGCACATGTCTTTCATGCATATTGGTTAAAAAATGTGAATTTCTAGGAATACAGGGAAGTTCTTTGTATTTCCACCATGGCAGATTTAATATTCGGCAGCATTCAGAAGTGATATCCACCAACATAAGTTGTAATAATGCAATGAAATGCAGTGCAAAAACAGATATGGCAGGCACCAACAATCTCTGAAGGCCAATATCTGCTAGACAATTGTCACCAATGCAAGGGAGAGATTCTTCCAGTGGCGTAACAATAGCCCCTGCAGCCCCTGCGGAGGTAGGGCCCCGAGTTCCAGGGGGCCCCGTCTAGGACTGTGCAGGGGCAGCGGCTGAAAGCTCCTGACTGGGTCCAGAGCATGGGTGCCCCCTCTATGTATTTTGCAGGGGGCCTCCTCAAATTTAGTTATGCCACTGGATTCTTCCTTCCAAATCCAAGTAAGTAAACGTCTAGCAGTAATGAAGACTGGAAGATAGCTGCCCTGCAAGCTTTAAAGGCAATGTTCTGTGGTGATTACATTCTTACGTATGTGTCCTATAAAAGAATATAACCTGAGACATAAGACTAACACAGACCACAGCCCCATCTCTGGGATTGAGCCCCTGCATGCAAGACGTGCTCAATCAAGTCTTCCTGCAAACAGAAGGACACTCTTCTTGATACAGAGCTGGTATACCAACACAAAAGTATTCTGAGGACCCTTCAATCACACACTTCCAGGAGAAGATTCACACTTCTGTGAGCGATCTTCAGTGGCCATCAAGCAACATGTTGAGCATCAGGAAAACACAATAAATAATAAGGAAACTCCAATTAGTTACAAACTGCTGCTTTTTTGATGAAAGAACAAAGTACGAAATTGGGTCAATGTTTTTCACTTGTAAGAAAAATTATTGAATGAAAAAGGACCCGTCTCATAACACTAAATAGGTAGGTAAGTTTCTTACCAGTCTCATTCGTGATCTCGCCATTAGGACATGGGACACAATCATAGCAGCAGCTGGGCTGTCCTTGAAGAGTGGCCTTTCGAAAACCAGGCGAACAGCTCAAACTGCAGACAGACAAAGGGACCTGCCATAGAAGCCACAGAGAAGTGCACGTTATACATGGTTATCATCTGGGATGTTAGGTGGTCCTGGAGGTCACCATTCTGAAAATGCAGTGGTGTGCCATAGTAATGATTTCTAATTTGTTACTCTCCTTGCACTAATTGTGTGCTGTACCAGTGAGTTTTAATCTTCTGCTCACCTTCCACTAAGTTTTTCCTATGCGATTGAGAACTCATTCCCTAATTTCTCCCCCATTATGTACAGTGTCCCTTATGGCTCTATTATAGCAACACTGTGTTTTAATACCTATATGTGAGAGATTGGGTTATTGATTAAGGGAGGTGTGAGCCTTTCTCCAAGTGAAAGCCACAATTCTTGTCAGGGTGAACAACAAAATTAACTAAATTAACCTGTGCTTAACCCTCTGATAGCTAGGCACAAACGCAGCTAGGATTAAATTAGAGGCAATGTGTGAAGTAAATAAAGTGAACCAGATGACAAAAATCCAACCAGCAGAACCTGTTTATTATTTTTTACACTTT
The DNA here is from genome assembly GCA_963921515.1 of Calotriton arnoldi. Taxonomy (NCBI): domain Eukaryota; kingdom Metazoa; phylum Chordata; class Amphibia; order Caudata; family Salamandridae; genus Calotriton; species Calotriton arnoldi. The sequence goes on from CAWUFW010025413.1 coordinate 6,885, forward strand.
GAAGTGAAAAATAGCGGCAAAAAGAACAAAATGGCAATCACAGGTTTCCAGTCTCGCAAGACGAGGGCAAAGTTGAGATTTAAAGCCAAACACAATGGAGCGCGGTTCGTCTACACAGAGTGGATGTGGGCCCAGTCTCGGCTTATCTTCAGACTTTTTGAAGAAAAATGTTTGAGAAGGTGAAGTTCAGTGGGGCAATGCAGCTAAAGGTGTCGAAAGAGATGGCGTCGTCATTGGGGACCCGCTAGACGAAAGCATGTTTTTACAAGCCTTCTGAAGAGGAGCACTGAACAGGAATTGCTGCTTTGAAGAAGAACATAGCAGGAGCTACCCTGAAGTCAGGCCAACCGGCAATGCACCTTGGGTGGGTCAGCGAGCTGGAAGGTCCTGGTCTCCTATCTGTTCTCGGAGAATGTTTTGACTAAAATTGTTCCAAATTTTGGGTTTTGGGCTATGTGGTGCCATTCAGCACCACTTCCATGGGTCCAGGACTGAGTGGGAACTAATAGGAGGGGCAAGACTCACTTAGGCTGGGTCCAGGTGAAAGATGGCTGGAGCCTTTTCTGTTGCTGTAACTCTGACCAGGCGGCCAACCAACTAGCTTTTGGAGTCACTTTGGTAGTCATTGGTTCAAGTAGAAAAGCAGGTTTCAAGCAGCAGGGCGGTCCTCTGAGCACACAGGGCAGGCCTCAGGTAGCATAGCAGGCCTACATACGGGCTGCAAGGCAGGCCTGAGACATGTTTTGAAGGTCTACTAAAGTGGGTGGCAGACCCACTAGTAGCATTTGACTTAAGAGGATGGCAGACCCACTAGTAGCATTTGATTAATAGGACCTTGGGCAGATGTAGTACCACTATACTAAGAACTTATAAGTAAATTAAATGTACCCCATGTTAGGGGAGAGAGCACAATTACCTTAACACTGGTTAGCAGTGACAAAGTGCACAGAGTCCTAAGCCCAACAAAAACAAATTCCAGCAAAACAGGAGGAATAAAGATGTAACGTCTGGGGGAAGACTACTCTAAGTCTGACATTTCTAACATTATGTTGAACACCAAGGTTAACTTTAAAGAATTTGACATCTTGTTTCTCTAATATGTAGGTTTATCTCAAATTGGAGTTTCTTGAACCATCTCACAACTGAAATTCTGACTTCAAAGTATTAACACATAGATGGAGGAATAGCCTCTCAAATAAAATACATTGAATATTGAATCTCTTGTTCTCTTCCCCTATATTTATTCCGTCTTGAATCTTTAATGTCAGCTGTTATCACTCCTGAATTGCCCTTCTCTGCTAAATCATCAACTTTCCTGATTGACTAAAAATGTAAATTCAAGGATCACACACAATCTATAGCTAAGTCTGCCAGTTTCAAATTGCACAAACTGAAGAATATATAGCAAACCTCCTCACCCCCATGATTTCAAACTGGAAGAAACGGTTATGATAATCTCTGTTCCTGGTTGTTGATCTCCCCTACTCACTGGTTTACTGAATAATAGTTTCCCTCCACTCAAAGGTTAGCTTCATTTTGCTGCCAGAAATCTCAATACCACAAAAAACCCGACCACATTACCCCTTCTCTTGTTCGGTTACACCAAACTGATGTGTACTGCACTATGAGAATTGCTTGCTTTGCATTCATAGCTCTGAACCTCAAAACTCCAAACAATCTCACCCAAAAACTTTCCTTTTCTGAGGCTGCTGTTCTCTTGGACTGAAGGTCCCTTTTCACCTTTTGGAACAAGAAAAATGCTTGCTTTGTATATTCTTCAACTGCAACGTTCCCAGAATCTGGAACTCTCTCCCTCTTCAAGCTTCCTGTTTTCAAAGACCCTTCCCAAGAACTTCTGCCTTGAGAAATACTTGCACCTCTGAGTCTAATCCCATAATCGATGCTGCACCTTTATTTCATACCATTTCAAGAGAACAGATGTAGTGTTGGTGGTGTTGTAGAGTGCTCCATATAAAAAAGCTGCTCTCCACCTAAAACTTAGGAACTACCCAGGGTTCACTATTTCTTCTTTTGCATAATTTATGCGACAGTCTTAGATTCGAAGGATAGTGTGATATAAATTATACAAAAGAAGATATAGATTTTTCCTAACCAATAGACAAATCTGTGTTATTCTTTGACAGTGAAATATGTTCCATGATGTGTTGTCTCAGTGGTAGGGCATTATGAGGAATTTCAATTTTTGAAATGCAATGATCCTCAGATGCCTACATTTTATTACATACCTAATGTTGACAAAATGCCATACATCCTCCAAGGAGCCCAATAAATGTAGTTTATTTTGGAAGATATCTATTTACATAGAAAACTATCTTTTCCCTTTAGTTAAAGATTTAAGCTCTTATATAAGGGACACTACAGATTTCCTGCAAAAATGCAGTAGGGTCAGGTAAGAGAGAGAGGAGGACTTCCCTATGATCACTCTAGATGTCACAAGTCTGTACATGAGTATTACACACGAAGATGGGACAAAGGTGTGTGACTGTGTCCTCAGAGGTAGGACAATAAAGTATTTTCAGCACAATGAAATGCTTTTAACCATGGTGGAATTTTGCCTCGGGTAGAACATTTTTCTGTTTTTGGGACAGCTCTATAGGCAGAAGAGGGCAAGCACGATGACCACCTGTATCCTCCCCCTACACAAATCTTTTTGTGGGCTGGAGGGAGAAGTAATTGGGCTGGTCAGGCAAGAATGAAGAGTGGCTGGAACACCTAATCCTATTGCCATGGTACATTGATTACCTTTTCATCATATGGAACGGGGACATATCTTTAGCAGAGGAATTCATCATGTAACTAAATATTAATGAGTTAAACTTACATTTTGCTAGCACTATGAACAGACCTGAAATATATTTTCTGGATTTGACTTTAACAGTTCAGGATAATGAAATCATGACTAAACTTTACAGAAAACCTACTTCTGGCAACAGCATTTTACATAGGGCAAGCAACCACCCAGAGAACCTCAACAGTAAGAACCCCATGTGGAGTTACTCTGAGCTAAGTAAAATTATAGCAGCAACAAGGATTTTGAGAGAACACAAACCGAAATTAATTCTAGATTTCAGGAACATGGATACCCCAAGGAAATCCAGATAAAATCTATTTAGAGGGTGAAGGAACACATGCATGAGGAGTTAGAGCAGAACAAAATTCCGACCACAGCAAATAATGTAACAAGATTCATTACACCATTTCCACAGATACACCTTGTTGATTCCGGCGTAGAGAGTGTTGCCGTAGTCGAGTCTGCTGCTGATGAGGGCATGGCTGACGGTCTTTCTGTGTTCAAGGGGGATCCATTTGATGGTCTTTCGTAGGAGTCGGAGGGTGTAGAAACAGGAGGATGAGACAGCGTTGATTTGGCGGGCCATATTGAGTTCGGAGTCCAGGATGATTCCGAGAATGCGTGCGTGGTCCGTGGGGGTGGGCGGGTTCCTGAGGGCTGGGGTCCACCAGGTGTCATTCCAGGCGTCTGGGTGTGGGCTCATGATGAGTACTTCGGTTTTGTGCATGTTGAGTTGTAGGTCGCTGCTCTTCATCCACTTGGTGACTGCTTCCATTCCTTCTAAAAAGTTATGTTTGGATACGTTGGGTTTGTTGGATAGGAAGAGAATGAGTTGGGTGTTGTCTGGGTAGGATACAGTGTTGAGTACGTGGGATCTGACAATGAGGGCGAGCGGGCCATGTAGATGTTGAACAGGGTGGGACTGATGGAGGATCCTTGAGGAACTCCGCAGGAGAACATTGTGGAATCCGAAAGGAAGGGTGGAAGTCTGACCCACTGCGTTCTGCCAGAGAGAGATGAGTGGATCCAGTCGAGGGCCTTGTCCCGGATCCCTGCATCGTGGAGCCTGCTTGCTAGGGTGCAGTGAGAGACTGTGTCGAAGGCTGCGGGGAGGTCCAGGAGGATGAGGGCCACAGTCTCCCCTCTGTCGAGGGGGGAGTGGATGTCATCTGTTGCAGCGAGGAGGGCGGTTTTGGTGCTGTGGTATTTCCTAAAGCCGGATTGGGAGGTGTTGAGGATGTTGTTTTCTTCAATGAAGGAGGCTAGCTGGCTGTTGATGGTTTTTTTCGATGACTTTCGCCGGAAACGGGAGTAGAGAGATGGGTCTGAAGTTTTTGAGGTCGGTGGGGTCTGCCGAGGGTTTCTTCAGGAGAGGGTTGATCTCGGCATGTTTCCAGTCGTCGGGGAAGGAGGCGGTCTCGAGGGAGCGGTTGATGGTTCAGCAAAGCTCAGGGGCGATGATGTCAGCGGTTCTGTGGTAGATGTGAGGGGGCAGGGATCCGTGGGGGCCCCAGAGTGGATTCACTTTATTGTCTTCAGGGTGTCTTTGGTGGTGAGAGTGGTCCAGCTGTCAAGTGTTGGCTGCGGGGTGTCAGGAGTAGGAGATGTGGGTTTTGTGTGTTGGTTTTCGTCGTTGAAGTTGTCGTAGATGGTCTTGATTTTGTGGTGGAAGTTGGAGCTGAGCTTGTTGCAGAGGTCCTGGGAGGAGGGATGTTTGTAGTCTCACTGTTGGGTGAACTCTTTGATGATGCTTAAAAGTTCCTTGCTGTTGTGTGCGTGGGTGGAGATTCTGTCCTGGAGTGCTTTCTTCCTTGTGTTTCTGATGAGCTGGTGATGGGCAGTGGTGGCTGCTTTGAAGTTGTCATGGTCTACTGTTGTTTTGGAGTTTCTCCAGATCTTTTAGAAGCGTCTGCAGGTTCGTCTGGATTCTTGGAGTTCAGTGGAGAACCAGCTTTCTCTCTTGCTGTGTGTGTTGGTGGTTTTCTTAAGAAGGGCGAGGGTGTTGGCACAATCGGTGATCCATTTGTGCAGGGTTCGGGCTGCTGTGTTTGGGTCGTCGTCTGTGGTGGTTGGAGTGGAGCTATGGGGGATGCAGTGAGCTGGTCGTCGGAGGTCTTGTTCCAGTTTCTGCGTGGGAGCTGGTGTGGAGGTTTGCAGGTGATGGTTGTTTTGAAGGTGAAGTGGATGCAACGATGGTGTGTCCATGGTTGTTCGGAGGTCCAATGTTAAGAAGATTGTCCAGGAGGGAGGTGGAGTTGTGGTCTTGGAGGTTGTCGAGGTGGAATTTGAAGTCTCCCAGCAAGGTGTAGTCGGTGGAGGTGATGGCTTGCGGGGTGATGATGTCAGTGATGGAGTCGGTGAAAGGTGCGTGGGATCCGGGGGGGTCTGTAGATGAGGGTGCCCCGTAGGGTGGTGGTCGGGTTGGTCTGTATTTTGAAGTGTAGGTGTTCCATCAGGTTTTTAGGTTCGTCGGCATGGGTACTCAATCGGAGGTAGGATTTGTGGGCGATGGCAATGCCTCCTACGGGGCGGTTGGGGCAGTTCCTCTGGGTGATCTTGTAGTATTCGGGGATGGCGTTCGCGATGTCTGGTCCCGATGCGGCGTTTGTCCATGTTTCTGTGAGGAAGGCGACGTCGGGGCTGGCGCTGTCAAGGAGATCCCAGATTTCTGTGCCGTATCTGTGGAGGGAGTGGACATTGAGGAGGATGCATTGCAGGGTTTTAGGTGCGGTGGTGCTGTAGCGGGAAGGTTGGGTTGTGTCCTGGGTCTCGGATATGGTGAAAGAGTGGTGGCAGGTGAAGCGTCCGTGGGTGTCGATTGGTGAAGAACTCTTGCAGTTGCTGTTCTGGCCTGTGTCGAGTGCATGGAGGGCCAAGGAGCTGCAGCGCTGGCAGGTCAGAGGTCCAGGGTTCCTGGTGCTGGTCGCTGTCGGGTTGTGGATGGGCGCAGACGGGCTTGCCTTTGGCACGCCAGCGGCGCGCCCACTGTGCGCGGCTGCACAGTGCCCACCATTAAGTAGGGGGAGAGGATCCCAGTAAGCTCTTAGGAAACCCCCCATGATATGGTCAGCTACATGCTGGCCCTCTGCAACCAGATGCATCACTTCTGGAAAAAGGCAAACAGTAATCTGGAGGCCAGTCAAGAAGCTCTGGTACAACCAGGAGGCCACTCTGGCGGAGTTTCAGCCTATCCAGAAAGTATGGGTCATGGAGCTAATAGAGCTCAGGGCTCTCCAGGACCACTGGACAAGCGCATACAAAATGAAGGCGTGAAAGGGTGAGTCCACCTTAGGGTGCTCCATGTGAAGAGACTCAAGCCTCACTTTGAGATGTCCGAAGTGAGCATGCTACTCATGACAGATGAGGGGGTGGAAGAGGAGAGAGAACCTCTCCCTGACCTCCTTTATGAACAGGAACACAATGGGTCAGTGGAGGGTGTCAACCTCTCTTCCACTCTGACCCCAGAGCAGCAGAGTGACTGTTACCAGTTTCTGGGACAGTTTGCCTCACTGTTCTCACTCCCCCTGGACTCACACATCAGTGCGTCCACAATATTGGCACTAGACACAGCTTACCTGTGAAGAACAAAATGTACAGGTTGTCAGACAAGGTGATGGCCAGCATCGAGGGTAAGTCTCCAGTATACTGCCATTAGGGGTAATCGAGCCCTCAAATACTCCCTGGTACAGCTCTGTGGTGCTGGTACCAAAGGTGGTCCCACTGGGTGCCACACCAGAGCTATGGTTCTATGTAGACTACCTAGGACTCAGCTCAGTCACCAGGACTGATGGCCACCCCATCCCTCGAGCTGCTGAGCTCATTGACAGGCTGGGCACTGCCAAATTCCTTAGTATCTTTGATTTGACATCAGGATATAGGCAGATGGCTCTGACTGAGGGGCCCAAGTAAGGTCTGCATTTTCAATCATAAAGGGCTACTTTCAATTTCGGGTGATTACCTTTGGCTAGAAAAATGCCCCTGCCAGGGTCCTGGGTGGTAAGGAGGCCTTTTTTGCCACCTACTTAGACAACATCACTGTCTACAGTTCTAGCTTGGAGGAACACCTGCATCACCTTCACAAGGTGCGTCAGACCCTGCAACAGGCAGGCCATACGATTAAGTAAGGTAAGTGCCATATCGGGCAGGGGCATGAGGTTACCTCGGTCACCTGTAGGGTGGGGGCAAAGTGCAGCCCTACAGGCCAAGATTGAAACTATTATGGCCTGGCAACCACCTAAAACTCAGACAGAAGTGAAAGCCTTTCTAGTCCTCACAGGCTACTACCAAAGATTTGTTATGGGTTATGCCACCATTGTTGCCCCCTTATCTGAGCTGATTTCCAAGAAGTAGCCCAGATTGTTGGTTTTGTCAGAAAGCCTTTGATATCCTCAAGGAAGCCATGTGAACAGCACTTGTACTCAAGGCACCTGATTTCTCTCAGCAATTCCTTGTGTAGATGGACCCTTCAGAGCATGGCATAGGGGCAGTCTTAGCACAGTTGAATGAGGAGGGTCTAGATCAACCGGTAGCCTTCATTAGTAGGACGGTACTTCCATGGGAAGTACCACGGAAAGATAATCTTTTGCAGTGATCTGGGCACTTAAGCAGTTGAGACCATACTTGTTAGGCACTCACTTTCTGGATCAGACTGACCACAGACCCCTCAGATGGCTCATGCAGATGGCCTTTACGGTGGAACATCGTCCGGGGTCAGACAATGCCAATGCTCTTCAAGTTCTTCTGCCATAGTGAAGAGAACTCCCAAGGGGTTGGGTAGCTCTCCCAATTTCAGCTGGGGGGGGGCACATGTTAGACCTGACAGCCCTAGGGTAGTCTCCCTTTCAAATCTTTGCTTACCACCTCCCCTTTTCTGACCTCATTTTTGCTGGCTTTAGGACTCTGTGCACTTTACCACTGCTAACCAGTACTTAAGTCTTTTTCTCTGTCCCCTAAACATGGTAATATTGGCTCATCCCCAATTGGCATATTTAATTTACCTATAAGTCTCTAGTAAAGTGCACTGCATGTGCCCAGGGCCTGCAAATTAAATGCTACTAGTAAGCCTCCAGCACTTATTGTGGCACCCATTTAAGTAGCCCCCTAACCATGTCTCAGGCCTGCCATGGCAGAGCCTATGTATGCAGTTTAAACTGCCATGTCAACTGGAAAGATAAACCTTTGCCAGGTCCATACCTTCCCTTTTTATACATATAAGTCATCTGTAGGGTAGGCCCTGGACAACCAAGAGGGCAGGGTGAAGAATATTTAAAAGGCAGGACATGTACCTTTAAATTTTACATGTCCTGATAGTGAAAACTCCCAAAGTTATTTTTTCACTACTGCAAGACCTATCTCTTTTATTGGATAATATTGTGATTACCTTATTACATCTTATATGTGCAATTCCCAATCTGGAAGAGATACACTTTTCAAGTTTGGCGTCTCTAGAATCATAATTTAAAATCACAGCATATGGTAGAGTCGGATTTTAAAATGCAATTCTGCAAAATGTCACTTTTATAAATTTAGCATTTTTATTACTTTAGCCATTTGGTGCCTGCTGTCTGTCTCTGATCACATGCCTGGGGTGGGTGACAGCTGGGCTTTATGTATTCCCCCTAGACAACCAGACACAATTGGAGCGTAGGTGTGACTTGATGGGTCATCCTTGGAGGATGGGAGGAAGGAGCTGGACCCAGCCTCCCTTATACCAGAATAGGCTGTGTCCTGTCCCAACACAAAGGCTGCCTACCCCCCTGTAGTGAGAAAAAAACTTAAATCTAAGGCCCTCAAAACCCTGTCCCATCTTTCTCTTCTTGAAAGTTTAGGTACAAAGTGAATTTTTTTCCTGGCAGATATATAGTCATCAGTTGATATCAGAGAGCTGGTTATATTTGCAGCCTTTTAGTGGGATTCATGTTATAAGAACATGAGATGCTGCTTAGAAGCATTATTTGCAAATAGTTTGTTGATTACTTTGGGCAGGGAACAGGATATTCTCCTCTAAAACATGAAGGTGAAATGCATGTCGTTCCTAGTAAGGACTGAAGAGTACAGTTCAATCATACGTTTGCTAGCCACTGTTTTAGTTAATAATTGTGAAATGGACAACAGCATATAATGCAAAACATACAGGAAGCTAAAGAGTGAGTTCTCGTATATGAGTTGTTTTGTGGGAAATTGTGAGGTGACAAAGTGTACCCAGAAACATGACAGATATGGATAGGTGATAACAATAAATCAGATTCTACCACTGAACAATCTATAAAAGAAAAAGCTAGACATCCCGGCTCGTCTCTGGATTTTGTAACAAAGTAAACAATGTCCTATTTATTAATGTTTTTGGAATTTCAAGTAAAATATAGTCATTATTATTCGAGATGAAAATACTTTACTACCGTTCATCCACAAGTCCTTTCCTGTGTATATATTAATGGATGAGTATCATAAAGCTCATAACTGATGGCCTCACTCAACAATAAGGTTGCATCTGTAAAACAATTACAAATTCCACATTGTTTTGTTTGAGTTTTAACCCCCTAACTGCTAAGGCTTTCCGTCCAGGGGCTGTGCCCTTTTTGGATACTTCTGGTAGTTCACACTTAGGCCTCCAGAACTATTTTCCACATAAGATATCCATCCAAATTTGCATCCTTTTTACCCAACATCATGAGTATTCTAACAGTACCCATGGTTTGTGGATTTCCTTGGAGGGGACTGAGAAAATAGCTAAAGTACAGCTACATTTTGAGTTTTTTTGAAAAAATAGGAAAAACTGCTCAGTGAAAAAGTGTTTATTTTTTAAAATGGCACCAAAGAAAGGTTTGCTGCGCTAAAGTCACTATAGTCCACGTTTTCAGGAACATGTAGAGATGAATCAGAAAACTATTTGTTGACCACAGTTCTGGTATTTTTCAAAGAGGTATCACAATTTTCCTATTTTTTGTGTGTTTTCAATCCACTTCCAGTTTGTGATGAAGACCATGTGTTATCCAGAAAGATGTAGATTTCTAAAAAGTACGGAAAATTCAAAATTCAGCAAGGCATCATATGTGTAGTTCCCTAAGGTTTTACCAAAGAAACTAAGGGGCAGATTTACAAGCCTTGCGCCACTTTTGCATCATTTTTAACATGGGAAAAGTGACGCAAAAGTGGCGCAAGGGGCTTGTAAATCTGCCCGTAAGTGTTGAGATAAAGAAATATTGAAAAAGAGTAGGAAAAAATGGCAATTTATGAGAACGTTTTCAGCTGTAACCTTTTGTCACAATGACCAATTTGCAAAAGCCATATACCATTATATTCATTAGATCCTTCTGGTTGCGGTGATATATAGGGTTTGTAGGATGTCCGAAAACCTGAGGTACCTAGAGCCAACAACTGAGTTGTACAGTACAATGGTTTTTCATTGTGTACTAAGTATAGACTAATTTATATAGTGATATATGTATGGTGAAAAATGGGCATCAATGAAACCTATGTATTTCCAAAATAGGCACCAGATGTAGAGTTTAGGAGCAGTGGTTATCTGTACATTTCTCAATTTGTGGGTACCCATACTATCATGTGATTTTGAGGCTATTTTTCAAAATGTCTTCTTTTTACACACTGGCTCACATTTCGAAGGCACAAATGCAGTGAAATCCAATTGGCAATAACAAATATTGTCCTATTCTATGTTCTCACATATCTTCCAATAAAAAACTGTACCTCACTTGTGTAGGTAGGCCTCGTGGCTGTGACACAAAATGGGCCAAAATGCAACATATACACATCACAACTGTGGATTTTGGGGCCTAGTTCAGTCGGCGCCTAGGGAAACCTAGCACACCTGCACATTTTCAAAACATAGGCACCCAGCCAAATCTAGGCTGAGGTATCTTGTGTGGCTCTCACCAGCTCTTCTTACATAGAACCCCTTGCAAACCTCAAACATTGATTAAAAACACATTCTCCTCACATTTCTGTGAAGGAAAGTTCTGGATTCTGATGGGACCAACAAACGTCTACCACCACGCATTTCCCAAGTCTCATGATATAAATTGTACCTCACTTGTGTGGGAGGCATAGTGCCCGCCAGACGAAACAGCTCAAAATGCAAAATGGACATATTATATTTTTGTACTGAAAATTGGCCCTTTTTTTGCAATGTGGGTAGCTGTGGATTTTGGGCCCTAGCTCAGTCAGCACCTAGGGAAAACTAGTAGACCTGCACCTAGTGTAATCCAGGGTGAAAGGACCTGCATGACTCTCACCAGCTTTTCTTACCCAAAAGCATACCTAATGCTTTGATTACAAACACACATTTTCCTCACATTCCTGTAATGGAAAGTTATGGAATCTGTAGAGACCCAGAACTTCTTACAACCTAACATTCCCCCAAGTCTCCCTATAAAAATGGAACCTCACTTGTGTGGGTAGGCTAGCTCAGTCGGTAACTGGGCTAAACTCACATTTTCCTCACATTTCTGTGAGGAAAACTTCTGGAACCTGCATGGAGACCAAATGTCCCACATCTCATCATACCCCCAAGTATTCTGATAAAGATGGTATATCACTTTTGTGGGCAGGCCTAGTGCCCGCAATAGGAAAGAACCCCAAATACAACATAGACACATCACATTTTAGAGCTGAAAACTTACCGTTTGTTTTGCAATGTGGGTAGCTGCGGATTTTGGCTGGAGCGATGACTTCACAGATGGGCGGTGGGGGCAGGTGCGGAAGTGGAAGCAATTCTGCTTCGCTCTCAGCTTTTAAAAAATATTTTAAAGAAGCATTTCTCTGGTGCAAGCACCAGAGGATCCTTTTAATGCTAAGATTAGATCTAAGACCGATAGCTACAGCTGGCTGTAGGCAAGAACTAAAATGAACCCAAAAGGGCTCTTATCTGTCCATTTGGTTATTGGACTACATTTTGAAGGGGATCCCAGTGGGCATCACAAACCCTATAATTGCAGCGGCATGCCAGGGTATGTGTAAATGGAGTCAAGACTACTCCATTAACACTACAACGTTAAGTGACCTACATGGTCTCTCCTGATCTGAGAGCTCACCAGATTGTGTCATTGAGAAACATCAGATTTACACTTTCCAGCATTCTTGAGGATATAGAACTTGATCAATTTTAGTCAGAAACACAAATACTGGGACATTTACAAGAGCAATCAAAAAAATGGCAGGAATAGTACAGCTGCACTGGTACTCTGAGGATATATTTTTTACAACAGAAGGGGCATATCTCTTCAAGTTATATGCTGGCTTATTGGTATCTTGCCTATTTATGATTTTCATTGTTCAATAATAGTAAAAGGTTTACATATACTGATAACATTATTTACAAGTTTCACAACATACAGTGTGAAATCGTACATAGGTGCAGACATTCTTGGTCTAAATCTTTCATACATGTTGGTCAAACCCAGTTGTCTGTATAACTTCTGAGCATAATCAAGCATTACTGTACTAAGGAGCAACAGTATTCATACCTTGGAGTATACAGAATTCCATAGTATGGCGTCAGTGTCGACTGTGATTTCATGGCCTTCATGTGCACTGTAATCAAACTTTCCCACAGTTGCCAATGCGTATGTTCCATTTGGAAAGATTTGCCAATTCAAAATATCATATACAGCTGGAGGATCTCCATTCTTATCGAAGAAAACCTCTTCTCCAGAAATGGTTGTGAAATGAACATTTCTGAGATGTTGGAGGACCTAGAGATTCATATACACTGTTATGATTTGTATGCAGTAACAATACAAAATATTTCTCACAGCTCATTTAGTAGGTATTCTTTAATATCAGGCATTTCTTGTAGTTAACATGTAACCTTTGTGTGCATCATAAAATAGGTTAAATCAAGCTCTTCTATACCAAATACTTTAACAGTACTAAACATGAAAAAGACAACTATTTCTCATGTTCATCCATATACAGATTTCTTCTATCAGAACGGGGCAAGGAACTAAAGGAAGCCCTAAAGTCATTTAAATACCAGACTTTTATTTCACGCTAAAATTTCCTTGGCAGTTCAGAGGTGAGAAGGAAATTTCTTTAAGCAGGAAATTCTTTAGCTGTCCAACTCATGGGAAGTGTGTTTGTGCTGAAGTTGGTTTTGTCTGGGGTCTGCTTTTGTTGCTCGTTTTAGCTGATTAGTAGTGACAGCACTTCTTATCTTGTGATCTTTGGTGGGTTGTATGCAGCTTGGGACTGAAGATATATTGGGATAGTGCAGGAGGACTGCATGTTCAGGTCACATCTTTATGGGTAACTGTTGGACTTGGCCCTCCCTGCAGGGTCACCCCCAAACATTTTCTTGGTATATGGTATACCACTTTACTAGGAACTTATAAGTAAATTAAGTATGCCAATCAGGTTTAAGCTAATTTTACCATGTGTTAGAGAGTGAGCACAAGCAGTTTCACACTGGTTAGCAGTGGTAAAGTGCACAGAGTCCTAAGGCTAACAAAACCAAATTCAGAAAAATAGGAGAGGTGAAGGCAAAAGGTTTGGGGGTGACCCTGCAGAAAGGGCCAAGTCCAACACTCAATACGGCTTCAGTGCCTTCAACAGAGCTGCTACAGTGGTAGCTCTTCTGAAAGTATGATGATCCCCAGCTCCTTGGGAAAATGTGTGAAGACCACACTTTGCTGCAGAGGGATTGGTCTCTGTGTCAAGCAGCTTCTGAGGTCTGAGTACCTTTGCCCAGGATACCATGATTTAAATGTTGTGGCTTCAGACAAGAAATGTGTCTGCCATGGTTTGGTACAATTTCTGCTGGTATGCAACTGTCTACATAGAAACAAAATGCTGGGATGACAGTTTTCACATTGTCAGCAAGTATAAAATGGACGACTAACATGACAGTATCGGCTGTGCCACAAAAGAAATGTGCCCTCCGGTATGTAAAGCACAAATGCCATGCCAGCAATCCACATTGTAGTAACAAATTAACATATAGAATATCATTGTCATTCCAGTATTTTTAAACGTGACTTCCACTTTGTCCATCGGGGAGAGGAGAGGCAGAGATGCCCCTGATGTGGTAGTGGGCGGGAGAGTGATAAATGCTAGTGAGTCCAGGGAAGTTGAGGCTCAAAATTGTCATAGATTTACTTGATTTTGTTTTTTAAAATAGTTAGACAGGTCTGTAAATAGGCTGAGCGATAGGGCGATGTTTTGTTTGGTACCGTATTTTTGTGGGAATTCCTTCACAATACAAAGACTTCTCTTGTGGAGATTTCCTTGTTGCATGCAAGTAGAAACAAGTATCTAACTTTTCATAAGTGTGCATGATAGATGTGTAGGGTAGATTTATGTGTGCTCTTGTGTAGATCTGAGCGGGAGCGTTTTAACAATGCTCCCGCTGCCTGCAAGTGTGTTTGAACAGCCTCAAGTCTTCAGTGTACTAGTTCATGTGTGAGTTTCTATGGGTGCTCTGGTGGTTTCTTAAGTGGGCAAGGGTGTTAGTTGTATTGATGAGATACGTGTTGAAATTCCTGGTAGCAGTGAAAATGTCGGTCTTATGCTGGGGGTTGTTTGATGAGGTCTGAATCCCAGTTCTCTCCTGTGACTGCTTTTCAGGAGTTTTCCTGGTGTTAGGAGAGACAATTAGCTAGGGCAGAGGAGTAAAGAAGCAGAAATCGATTAGATGGTGGTCAGACCAGAATTGCGGAGGGATCCTGATGTGAACGAAATTGGGGAAGGTTAGGTCCGAGCAAGTGGCCAACTAGGTGGGTGCTCTCTCTATTCCTTGTTGTAAGCCTAGGGCTTAAAGGTCATCTGGTAAGTTATTAAGGTAATTGCTGATGGTGTCCTGTAAATGAAAAGTAAAATCTCTCAGTGTGACATCTATGTACAAAAGGGGAAATAAGTTCCATATATTTGAAGTTGAAACTTTTTCTAAAGCTGGGGACTTTACAGACTGGTGTGCAGACCGACAGGCAGCCATGTTGACAGATGTCCTGTCCTTCATGCCCCTGTTGAATTGCCTACCTCTCTGGTGGAGATCTCTGAACCAAAAGTGCATTCACAACATTTGTGGACGAACTTTTGTCACAGCCCAATGTTGAGTGGGCTAACATGTTTTTGACAAGCTAGGTTTTTTGTTTTGCTTTACAGGATCAAATCTCCTTTACATCGGGTCAATTACTCTTTTTCCTGCAGGGCAGTTGTTGCTTGAACATGAAATACCTTGAAAAAAACAAGAGACAAGAGGTGTTTGGCAAAACAGGAAAAGTTTGTTTAATTAAACAGTGTGGCTGGGAGAACATTTACAGGTATAGGGTCCGAGGACTGTCTCAACTTACAATCGATCTGAAAGGGATCTTTATACAATTCATTGAATGCCATAAACAGGTCTGGTGATCCTTTTTTGGTAAGGAATGTGAACCGCTGTTCTTGGAGCCATACATTGATGTATTCGATGAGGAATCCAGGTGGGCCTCGACCCTGTGAAGACACAATGCAGCTAGTGGGTAATGTGTCCAGATGACCGGCATGGTGAGCATGTGATTACTGCATGTACTGCTTGTGCTGTGTCCTGATTGGCTACGTGTTCCTAACTTTATGCAGCATCTGACTTTATGGTGCTTTGGGAATGTGTGTACCCCCTACGGCCATGTGCACTTTATTAGAGCAATCTCCCTGAACCATTGTGGTGTTGCTGTGCCTATCTGCGGGACTGATCTGGTGTTTCCTGTTTGCGCATGTTTCTACCGGCTACGTGCCACCCCACCTGTGACCTGTCAATCAGTGACTTCTGGCCTGGGTCTCAGAGCCTGCCTGACTACTTATTTCTGAGTCGGGGTTGATGTGGAGTTCATAACGGGCCAATTCATCAATAAAGATACGATTTCGTTTATATACATGAATGTATCCGTATTCATATTGACATCGGCTTTTTCAATATTAACACAGTTAAAATCAGTGGTTGTATCCCACCCTACAAAGAGTCAGGCTACTGCCTGACCTGGTTTTACCGTGACTGACAGTTTGCTGCAGTAGAGCCAGCTGAAGGTCCTCCTTCAAAGTCTGGGTTTCGTGGCGCCTCTATATGAAGTGTAGAAACCACATGTCCTGTGGGGCTAAAACTGTGATTTTATTGCAGAGCTCCAGCTCCACCAAACTCTAAGTGAACCTTGTTTTTCTTCATATGGAGCCCAAACATAATCAGTCCTCAGGCTATATCTCTAATGGGGCTTTTATGATGGTCAGGTTGGCACGGTTTCCACAGTACATTAACACTACTCGACTGCAGAGGCGATCTCCTAAGTTAGCTGGACAAGCAGTAGCATCACTGCTTTTTGCAAATGGTTCCGTACTTATTTCCAGGACCCGATGGGGCTCCAAAATCTACTGGATCGTTTTCTAGCATCTTGGGGGGGGGGGGGAATTTGGGTTGGAAATTAATGTCATGAAGACTAAATTCATGGCATTTAATCCACACAAGACATTTAGGGTCACGGTCAAAATGGGTGATATCCCATTAGAGCAGGTGAAACTATTTGACTATTTGGGAGTAAGGCTGACAAACTCACTATCATGGGCCCCACAAGTTGCAAAGAGCCAACTATATCTTCAACATGTAATGGAAAATGTCAATTTATAGGCCAGTTGCCCCAATTATCAAAGTTTAGCAAGCTAAGGGCGTTGGCGCGGAGCTATGGGGTCAAAGCAATGTAGGAGACATTGAAAAAACTGAGAATGTTTTCATGAGATCAGCTCTGAAACTTCCCCGAAATGCCTCCTTGATTCCCATGCGCTTGGATTTGTGGCTTAAAAATGTAGCACATTGATCGCTTTTAGGCCCCTTGCCTTCTGGATACGAGTATGGTCGAATAACTCACCACTTCCACTGAGACAATCACCTCTTGATGTGATGGCATTAGATACCAAAAGTAATATTCCGTGGTTAAAGTATATAAAGTGTATACACAAATGCAGAGGCACACAAAAGGCAGTCCATACTGTTCAAAAGGCAATAACCATATTAGTAATCACAAAAAGTCCATTTCAATTTTTCTTTTTTCTCTTTATTTTCTGCTTTCCTTCTTCTTGAAGTAGTACAAAAACACTGGCAACTGACATGTGTTTCGTCCTGTGGACTTTTTCAAGGCTGCAAACAATTTATGAATATTTAGAACCACATCGATTCAATATATACTTAACTTAAAAACAAAAGTTACACCCAAAAGTATATAAAGACCTGGATGCACAGACTGGGTATGAGTGAGTGCTGGACCTTGACTAATCTAAACAAGCATTTGCAATGCAATAGGTCTCGCATTTACGCTAGTTTAAGCTATTGATATTGTAAATGACAATGCCTTTTATTTATGTTTTAAAAACCAAAACATAAATAAAAGGCATTGTCATTTACAATGCCAATAGCTCAAACTCATGTAAATGCGAGACCGATTGCTTGTTTTGTATACTTTAGTGTATCCCCCCAGTGGGATGGGTAGGCCCATATGTGGGTCCCATGCAGACTATCTCACTGGAACCAAGCTATACTTGGTTGATGAGACCTAACTAGAGTGAAAGCAATCTGGGTTGCTTGTGTTCTGGTTCAGACAGGACCTGGCCTGACAGTTTGTGCTGGCCTGTTTCCATTGGAGTCGGGTCAAGACTGATTTGCATATAGTGTGGTTCAAAATTACAGTGAACTGGGATGTGGCCTGAGTAGTTACCAGTGGCTGAGATTAATTCAAGCATTTCATGCATCAATTTGTTTTGTATATTTTAGTGTGTCTTTTTGATAAGGTTCACTTCTGATGTTTTGTGGGATTCTGAATGCTTATTTGTAGCCGAGATAGGTTCACTGCATCCTCTTTGAATTATTGATAAGGACGTCATGCTATGCTTTGTTCGAGGTCAAATGTATCATCTGTAGAGCAGGTGTTGTTGTTCTGAACTTTCCCAACAAGACACCAGCTGGGATTCATTGTTACAAACGTTTTTATGCTATAATATTAATATATGGTGACAGGGAGTAGAGCTCAGTGTATGTCTGACCCCTATGAAACAAGCACGCTATGAGGCTGCACCAATGGTCTTAGTGTAGTCCTGTGTAGGTGGGTCCTCTTCTAGAGTTGGTCTCTCCACCATTCTACCTCTAGTGACCCATGGTGAGGGATGAAACAGACTTCCCACAAAAGGTGAGGTATTGTCTCTTGGATGAGCAAGGTTGGTGTCATACATGCAAGTTCTGTAATTGGTGCCTCTTCCAAGCATTGCTGTCCTCTCAACAATGTGTCCTCCTACTACTCTGGGCTTTAGCAATGTGGTGCCCTCTTACAGGTGAGATCTAGGGGTTTTTAACTTTGTTAGCAATGCGGTGCTCTTGTAGTTGGAGGGTCTGGGATTGTTGTCTTATCTGAGCATGTGCTGTTTATATGGTGGCAAGGAAAGATTAGAGTGGGTTTCTTATCTCGGCAGATAGTCAATTCACAGACAGGGTATGCAGATGAGCCAACTCAATAGCCTTATCTGGTGAATCATGTACTGTGCACACCTGCCCGACTGTGAGCCAGATGGGAAAGGATTTGGGCTGGCATCTGACTTGTGACTTGCGACTGACTCTACCAGCCCTATGATCCTTTCAGAGGCTGTAGCTTTTGGGAATTGGCATAGCCTCCAAAATGACCAGTGTGTTTCTCGCACTAAGAGTCCCTCGAGGCGTGCAAATTTCTGGAGGAATACAGGCAGGGCCAGGAAAGTGCAGAGGGGAGCTACAACATTTGTGGTGTGGAGAAAGCGGCAGGCGGGACAGATGTGACTGTGTCTATCATAGTATTCCGATGGAATAAGCATGCTGGAGCGTTGTATTTCTTTTTATTCAGGCAGGAAAAATATCAGTGTTTGACCAGCCATTGAGTCAGTCTGGCCCTGCCCAGAAAGCTGAGCTTGAGACAGTCAAGATAGCCCAGCTTGAAACAGTTAGTGTGGGCTTTTTTTGGGGGGGAGTGATCAGAAACTTGTTATAGCAGATATTCTACATGTTAAATAAATAAAATTCCAACTGAATCCATTTGGTAGCAGTAAAAGGCTCCAAGGTGCATCTTGTATCAAAAGAGGTGTTCTCCACAGTAGTTCAGCTGATGCCCAAAAACGCACATTTAAGCAGCAACTGCTTCAAGTTGAAATTTTTTTTTCCAATTGGCTGGCTGGTATGTTCACCCGAGGGTTGTCCTTTTGCAACGTCCCTGTATCATGCGGCTGGAAAATCCACAATGCAAGAATGCTTGTATTGTTTTTAAAACTTGTAACTGCTTTAGCCACTTAGTTTTGCAGTACATCTGTTAGGAAATGTTTTAATTGAATCTGATACCTGTCGCATCTCACCGTAGTCTTTGCTCGGTGAAGAAACAGTGTGTTAAGTGGGACTTGCTTGGAGCTGATTAGCTGTTGGGGAACCAATCAGCAACCCGGTTGGTCGGGGGCTGGGGAGAGGGCGTGCCTCGCTTACATAAGGGCACGCATGGCGCGACCGTGCCGGTAATGCTGGTATTGTTTTTAAAACTTTATAACTGCTTTAGCCACTTAGTTTTGCAGTACATCTGTTAGGAAATGTTTTAATTGAATCTGATACCTGTCGCGTCTCACCGTAGTCTTTGCTCGGTGAAGGAACAGCGAGTTAAGCGGGGCTTGCTAGGAGTTGATTGGCTGTTGGGGAACCAATCAGCAACCCGGTTGGTCGGGGGCTGGGGAGAGGGCATGCCTCGCCTACATAAGGGCACGCATGGCGTGACCGCGCCGGTAATGCTGGTATTGTTTTTAAAACTTTGCAACTGCTTTAGCCACTTAGTTTTGCAGTACATCTGTTAGGAAATGTTTTAATTGATTCTGATACCTGTCGCATCTCACCGTAGTCTTTGCTTGGTGAAGGAACAGCGCATTAAGCGGGGCTTGCTAGGAGCTGATTGGCTGTTGGGGAACCAATCAGCAACCCGGTTGGTCGGGGGCTGGGGAGAGGGCGTGCCTCACCTACATAAGGGCACGCAAAGGCGCGCCAAAGGCAAGCCCGTCTGCGCCCGTCCGCGGCCGGCCAGGTCCCAGTTATTATGCCCCTTCTATCTCATATGACAGGAAATACCTGTTGGCCTTGAACCGGGTGACTCAAACTATCTCTAGCACACTGTTGACATCACTAAAGGAAGTAGGTCTACTGATACCCCCCAGAAAGGGAGCCCAAGAGGGTGGTTGCCACTTCCGTCTCCACCCGGACAATACTGTCACTAGGCTTATCCCCTCAGTGGAAGAGGGAGGTAAGGCCGATATTCAGGTGTTGTACCTGAATACGCGCTCTTTGTCAAAGCACCAAGATGACATTTTTCACCTCCTGAAGTCTCAGTCGCCAGATATGTTGCTGTTAACGGAGACGTGGCTCACGGAGGAATCTTCCCCTGATATACTGTCAGCACTCCCTAATGAGTATTATATATTGGCAGCTAATAGGACAACAGGGAAGAAGGAGGGGGCGTCGCAGCTATAATTAAAAAATCCCTCCGGTTTACTAAGCTGCTCACGTTGGATCTGCCGGCAGTGGAAACGTTAGTCATTCATTTGAAATCTGCGACCTTGCCCCTTATATGCATCCTTGTATATAGACCTCCTTATTACATGCAGGATTTCTCTCAGGCCCTTGCTGAGGCCATAGCACCCCTAATGGTAGATCATGCTAATGTTCTCCTGATTGGGGATTTAAACTATTGGGCAAATGATGAAAACGGGGGGCAGCAAGCCTCTGACCTCACAGCCGCCTTAAGCGACTAGAACCTGGAACAATTAGTGAACCTCCCGACCCACATTAAAGGGCACATATTGGACCAAATTTGGACCTCGAAATTCCCTGTGCGGAATCTGAGCATAGTTCCGTGTGGGTAGTCAGAACATCACCTGATGTCCTTTTCGGTATCTCGGCCAAAGGAGACAGGCCCGCCTATTGGCCCGGCTATTACGTCAAGGAACTGGGCTCGGGTTAACTTCACGGACTTCTGCGGGGATCTAGGAAAATCTTTACCTGTCCCAGTGGAGGACATTGAAGGGTATGAGCACAACGTCTCAATCTGGTTAAAGGGGGCCAGTAACATTCATGCACCTAGCCATAGCACCATCAAGACTAGAAGCCATGAGGCCAATAAATGGTTTTCTGAAGATCTGAAAACGGCGAAACTCAATCTTCGACGTGCAGAAAGGAAATGGTGGTCGGAATATCTGCCAGACCTTAAAACCAGGTATCTCCGACAACTTAAAGTGTATAAGTCTCTCGTAAGGCAAACCAAAGTAAGCTATTTTCCAAGCAAAATCTTGAAGGCCCAGAATAAATCCAAGGAGATATTCAAGATTGTTACTGAACTGTCCAACCCAGACAGAGTGACTCTTCCGGTCACACCCTCACAGAGTTTGTGTGATGCTCTCAATACCTTTTTTGTGAACAAGATTGAGGCTATTAAAAAGAGCATTCCTTCTAGTTCCTCTGCTATCAATCCACCAGCAGGTGACATGAACAGCCACACGATCACATGTTTTCCTAATATCGCTCAAGATAATTTAACTGAGTTGATGGTGAAAGTTAAGTCAGGTAACCCAATTATACTTGTCCCCCTAAGGTCCTAAGAGTGGTAGCTACCTCCTGTGGGGACAGTGTCTTACAATTTCTCAAATACTCCATTAACTCGGGGCTGGTCCCTAGATCCTTTAAAAAAGCAGTCATCGTACCCCTCCTTCAGAAAGTGGGGCAGACCCTTCTGACATGAAGAAGTTTCGCCCTGTGTCCCTTCTACCATACTTAGCAAAAATCTTGGATGCCCATGTTGCCCATCTCCTCTGTGCCTTCATAGAGGAGTCAGAGATTTTGGACCCTTGACAGGCGGGTCTCCGGCCCGCACACTCCACCGAAGCAGTGGTCACATCAGTGATCGACGAAATGAGCAGGGAGGTGGACAAGGGAAACACACAAGCTTTCATGCTAATTGACTTGTCGGCGGCCTTTGACACGGTCGACCACTCCTTGGGGGCTGACCGGGTCAAGGCCGCTGGGTTACGAGGTGTAGCACTGAACTGGATGATCTCTTTTTTGAAGGACAGATCCCAATCGGTCAGGCTATCCCCTTACACCTCTACGGAGGTCAAATTGAATTGTGGGGTGCCTCAGGGTTCCTCTCTTTCACCTCATCTGTTAAATATCAATATTCAACCCTTGGTCAACTCCCTTAATGAGATGGGAGTGAACATTTTCAATTACGCTGACGACATGCAACTGTTGTTTACGATTAATAATAGCTCCACGGCTAGGCAACACTTACAAAACACTATGCTGTTCATCCGTAATTGGATGAACGGTAATCATCTGAAACTAAACTTGGATAAAACTGAGATAGTTCTCACTAAGAATAGGATTACTTGCTGGAATACCACCTGGTGGCCCAGTGAGATGGGTTCTCCCCCCCACTCCCAAAAAAGCAGTAAAAAGCCTGGGGGTTATGATTGATGAGGATCTCTCACTTAAGCAGCAGGTCAGTGCAGTGACATCGGCCTGTTTTCTGCAAATGCGACGTATAAAAAAGATTAGAAAATTCCTTACGAGGAAGGCCCTGGTTCAAGTACTCATGGCTTTAGTTATGTCCAGAATTGATTACGCGAACTCTCTCTATCTGGACCTCCTGAAATTTCTCTTGCGCAGGCTTCAGCTAATTCAAAATCAGGCCGCTAGGCTGATAGTTCACCTGCCCAGAGGGGGGCACATCTCGTGGGTGACCAAGGACCTCCACTGGCTGCCAGTGGCACAGAGAACTAGGTTCAAGGTATGCTGTACGGCGTTTAAGTCGTTACATATGAGCTGCCCAGCCTTCGTGAAAGCTCAGATCATGAAATATTGTCCGACAAGAGAACTGAGATCCAGTCACCTCCACTACCTGATCATCCCCACTTTTAAGAAACACAGGATTGGAGGTTGCAGGTTCTCCATTACGGTCCCTCAAGCTTGGAATACACTTCCTTTGGAGATTAGGCAGTCCTCCAATTACACCAAATTTAGACAACTTTTGAAGACTTGGCTCTTTACACAGGCTTACCAGTAACAATGGTTTAATGACGCATCAGTTACCTAGCGCCAAGAGACCTTCCCGGTGAACCTGCACTTTAGAAATGGTCAATAATATAACATAACATGTTTCAGGCTGATTTTCACATCTTAGTTGACCTCTGGGGATTGGGCTCATAGCAGCTCTCGAGGGCGCACCTCCTTTCTTCCCATTGGGCAGGGAAGCCATGGTCTTGGGAGTAGGACCGGAGAGCCCCCTCAGGCCCCTGATGTCAGTGGCGCAATAAGGAACACACATGTGTATTGTGAATTAATTTTACTTTTTTCACACCCTTGCAGAGGCCCAGCTATTATTAGTACAGATCATGTGCAGTGGTACCAGGGCTCGAGTTGTGAAGGGCCCTACTACGCCCTTTTTATGACTATTTTTATTAGCTGCTCAAACTGGATCCCATATTCCTCACTTGCCTTAAATCCCATGGCAACCTTGCCAAGCCAGTGCACACGTACACTGTGCAGTTGTCTTCAACTACCTGTGTGTTATTCAAGAAAAATGTCAGCGTGCACCAGAGTAGTGGAGTGGCGGTCAAAATCTTAACTTTTATTCAAAGGGTGGACAGTAGAAACAAAATCATCCTTCCTAGAAATGGGGTCAGAAGGCATTTCATAAGCGGCCTAGTGTTTTTGTTACATCTCCTAGCACCGTATGAATGCCTTATTGACCGGCCTCTTTGTCGATTATGCACTATGAAGCCGTCCGGTACATCGGAAATTGGTGAGAACTAGAAAGAAATTATTGCGCAAGTCGTGGAGGAGATTACCAGACAAACGAGAGTGCAAGACCCGTTTCCGTTGCTTCCCTCATTTATGATTCCTGTGACAGCTGTGTTTTCCATAAAATAAATTTAGTACTGAAGAAAGAATGGCATCTACCTAGCCGCAGAACACATTAAGAATAGCATGTCCTAGTTAGCTACCTCGCGTTTTTGTGTTTTTTTTACTCAATGTTAGGGTAACTTTTTCACCAACCGCAGTCCACCAGACAAGCCAAGTGCCAACATGTACATGTTTACTTAATATAATCAGGCCTGGCGTCCTAATTAAAAAAATATTTGCAATGCCATAGGTCTCGCATTTAAATGCCAGACCTATTGCATTTCAAACAAGCGGCTGCCATTGTCCCGGCTGCTTCAAAAGAGAAAGCGGGCATGGCACGCTAAACGTAAGCAAAGCATGTCGTCCTGCGAGAAGTAGGAGAAACTCAATAAAGAAAATAGTGCTTACAACACTAAATAACACGTACCGTGTAACAACCGAAGTAAAGCGAACAGTCCCCATAGTACGTTACAGATGAAGACAAGGCGGTAGTAAGGAGGGACTAACAAGCCTCTTTACGAATCAGATGCCAGCATTTATGAAGGACACTGACACAAACCAATGACAAACATGGGCGGAGAGTGGGCGGAGCTTCTCTTCCATACTCCAATACAGCAGTCTCGCTGAGCAGTGCATGCGCGCTGACTCAGGCTCGACCTAAAAAGAGATATTGGGATTATATTAATGAGTCATGGTTAAAAGGGGGGAACATTGGGGACTTAACAAAGAGGTTTCTGGATTTTAAAGACAATATGTATCAAGAAGAGTTTTCGAATAACAGAACTGCCATTAGCGAAATCCTTGTTTTTAAAAAATTCAGATGGTGTATTTTGCCAGTAAATTAATTTTTTAGTAAATGGAAGGGCTCTATTATTTCATCCACTTGCCCCATATGCATGGCTAATCATGAAAATGTAGAACATTTTTTATTTTTCTGCCCTGAGTACACTGAGATCAGAAGGAGTTGACTAATTCCAAAATGTCATATTTTGCCAATGAATTGCTTAAAAGACATAATTTGAATCCTCAGAAGTGATCGCTCAGAGTGACTAATCTTCACCCTGTCCAAATATCTGCTGTATGCCTGGAGATTAAGAATTAGGAAGATGAAACTCACCATAAAATAATGAAAATTATTCTCTGTTGTAATAAATTGTGCTTGATTTTATATTTTACCTACTCAGTGAAATATTATATTTTAAAATGTTTTATATGGCATTAAGGATTTTAACAGAATGGGCTAAACAATATGATGGAAAAAAGAGAATTGAGAGGGACCCTTTATTCACCAAAGGAATAGGGTTCCGTATTCAACCAAGAAGATACATTTTTCCTTTGGCAGACCATTTATCCTTTTACATTGAAATCAAAATTGCCTCATTACCACACAACTCTCATTCAAATGCCACATCCCTCTACAACAGGCAAAAAAGGGAAAAAAGTATATCCGTATGCTTTTTTAAATATAGTTTGCCACTACCCAGATACACATATACAATTATAAAAAGTTCTTTGTTTAAAACTATTATCTTTTGACGTCATCTATTTTAATGAATATAAAAAAGATTATTGATCATTAAAAACACATTCATAAGTAATTCATTCACATAGTTATTGCAACAAAATATAATTTTTTTGTACACAAGGATATAGCAAATAAAAGACAAGAAAGAAAATGAGAGAAAAAAGAAATAGAGAGTATCCGCAAGACAATACACTTTGTCATAAACACAACCTATCCATGACAATATTTAGTTAAGGCTGAAACCCGATGGATTGCGGCTCTTTCAACTGTTGTGCCAACCCACATCACAGATTAGGAATCACAAGCGTCAACGCATTTCGATGGTATCGTCCTGGTTTACACCATCTTTATCAAGACCATAACAATAACTCTCATTGTTTGCATATGAAAATCAATATCATACACCTTTATGTAAATAAGACACAATTACTAAAAAGTGTTCAAGGTCCCTTCCATGTTATCAAATAAATACTAAAACATCCATTATGCTTTGCCTCTATATACATTCTAAAGAGCGACTAACAAAATCTATAGTTGGCCGGTCTCCCTTCTTGTAAATAGTAATGATTTCCACTAATTTCCAAGAAGAGGTAATCTCCATACCAGCTAGAATAGTGTTTGAAAGGAAATTGATATATGTCCCCCAAATTTCCAGATTTTCCCTATATAGATCATTAGGCAATCTATCTGGGCCCGTAGCACGGCCAGGGATACAAGAGTTGATAGATTTTAGGGTTTCATTTAATGAGAATGTCAAACTATTAGGGTTGGATGTGGAACTAGTTTCCGGGGCCCTACAATCACCCTTAGCAGTGTCACATTTGGTAGAATAGAGCTATCCGAAATGTAACATCCATTCATGAGGTTCGATACAAAAATCAAGTGTGGGTTTGCGACCATTGAGGCAGATCACAACTGTCTTCCAGAAAGACTTACTGTCCCTATTGGAGAGTGCTTCATGCAGGTTTGACCATAGTGAACTCTCCCATTCCCTTTTTGCTTTGTTTAGTGCTTGTAGATAGGAGGTCCTACTTTTGGTTATTTCTAGCTGCGATTTTGACTTGATTGCCACAATAAGCTCACTCTTGTTTAATCTACATTACCCATTATACCAGTTATTAGGATTTAGCACAAATTTCCCCTTACACCTTTTCTTTCCCAGTACATCTCTAATATAGGCAAATAGTTTTTTATGACTGTTAACAAATTCCTCAATCCTAGACACGGGAGTCAGTTTTGATAAGAACTCATAGTCCGCAATTACACTTTCATTATCCATATCAAGCACTTTTGGATTTCTCATCACCGAGCCCCACCTAATAGTTCTAAGATTATTAGTATATGAGAGGGTACCTATATCTCCATTACCATAAGACACATTGCTTGGGACTGCTTCGTCACATAGTAACAGCCTAAGGGCGTTGTGGTCACTATCTGTGCGATCAACTACTTCCATATCCACAATCGCAGGCTAGAATTTAACATCTGCCGAAAAAAAGTCTATTTTACTGCTGTGTCCCACCCTATTGTATGTCATTTTGCCTTGGTGTTTCAAAAGGCATCTGCCATTTGTGGCTTTAAGATCACAGGTTAGTGATAGAGCCAACAATTGGCCCGCTTTTGCTGTCCATCTTTCCAAGGGGAGATCAATCTGTGGTACACCCCATTGGTTATCCAGTTCCAGGGTTAAATCAAGTGTGAGTGGCCGCCAGTGGTTCAAATGTGGAATTTAAGTCCCCAGCTCCGCATCTCCTACTGGGTCACTTGGAGCCAGCGGGCGTTAGCTTTTGTCTGCAGGGTGAAGAAGGGTTTCGACCCCCCAGCTGTGCTTCCATGAACAGTCTGAATTTTTCTGGAATGTCTTTGAACTGAGCACAGCCAAAATTGTCCATGGCTCTCCTCTCACGAGCTAAGTTCAGCAAGGTTGTCTTCTTCCTTAAAGGGTGCTGGTATAAGTCCGATAGCTCTTCTCCAGGAATGATCAGGGTTGGGGTGTGCATGGTGACCAGGGAACACAGTCCTCTCCATCCAGGAGTAAGTTAAGTGAAGGCATACTTGCAGCATTGCCAGTAGAAATCCATCAGCATGGAGATGTCTTATTGCATATCCGGAATATATAAAATTATTCTGCGGTTAGCATTCCTTTTCCTCTAAAACATAAGGAGTACATGGTTAGTTTCCATACACAATTAGGGGTTGTCCTTTCCCTTCCATCCAAGTGTATCTACCCACCTCAGCATCCTAGCTTTCCTGACATGGGGTGATCAGGCTTTCATTCAACCCTCCCCCATGTGACCCATTCCCCCTTTTATCCCCGAGCTGTATGGCACAACATTGGAATTCCATGTTAGGAGACCACTTGTTGTTTAGGAAAACCATCCTGGTTACACTAAGAGCCGCTCTTGGTCCACAGATGGAAGCTGGAGCAGACGTATTTGTGCACTGAGTGGCGGGTTCTGGCACCTCCAAGAGTCTTTTCTCTGAGAAATCTCGGACCTTTTGATATCTTCCCCTATTTGGACCTTCGTACGCATCCTGTCCAGCTCGGTTTGGATATCAGTGGGATCAGTCAGAATGTATAAAGCTGTTGGGTAGGCATCACATCGGGTTAAGTTTACTACTACCATGTGTGGTTCTCCCTTGTTGGGTTGGATCTTGGCCCTTGTCCTACATAGGTAGAGGTGTATGAGGCATTCTTCTTTCTTGGGGGCTACTTCTTAAGACAAGTAAAGCCTGTGTGTGCCTACCACATGTGAGATCAACAAATAGACATAACGTGACCTGGCTAATGCTAGGGAGCCAACTGCGTTCATGCGCTAATACCATGTGTTATGTAAAAGGGTGCTATGTAGTGCATGTGGGATGCTGGTGGTCTGTTTAGTGTAATTATCGGAGATATATGAGAGATGCCTATGCAGGTGCTCTGGTAAACTTTTCGTAAACTACTTTTTTCACTGCAATTCCTTGGCAGTGAACAATGTGGGACTACCCATGGCAGGCAGATTTAAATAACCCTACAATTATACATACCTTTTGTTGCGATATTGCAGGTCTTGGTATGGGTCCCATGAGAGTCGTCTGTGCTCCTCCATTGGCTTTGTTCTTTCTGACCAATTTGTAATAGTTCATAGTTTTTGGTCTTGTGGTGATGTTGTCATGGAAGGGCTTGAGTCTATGTTAAATGGCACACCCACTCACTTTTCTCCTCGTCTGTGAGGGCCATAGGTGTTAGGTAGATCCCTCGCTGAGGGCTCGTAGGTTTTTCCTCCTTCTATTGATGTAAGTTCAACAATGTCCTTTTTACTTAAGTCATGAGAGAGGATGACAAGTCAGCGTTGGTGCACATCTTTGTCCTTGCAGCTACCTGTTTTGAAAGGACTTTGTTGATTGTTAATTCAGTTTTATGACATGCGCTCTGTTCTCAGTGGTTAGAGAACCTGTATTTTACCACAGGGGTGTGATCCCATCAACCTGCCAATCGTGATCTGGTGAGGTATCGGAAGGTGACCCCTGTTGAATATGTTAAGTGATTAGGGGAGTAAGGGTAATTACTGTAAACATTTATTAATAAGACAGATCTTATTTTTAATAAGCCGTTGAGCCCCCCCCTTCTTATCCTAATATGGTGTCTTTCTAACAATTTGGCTATGGGTGGTCAGATCAACGTTAGGTAATATTGTGGCTTTTAGCAGGGGTTCTATGGGCATTACTAGTTTCCAAAACCACCTTGCCTCGTGCGTGCATATGAGCGCAGTTGCTGTGCATCCCTTTCCCGATACTATTTTTCCGCTGGGGTTACCTGTTTTGATATTACACCCAGTTGTGCTTACTGTGCTACATGTGTGTGGAAATGTGGGAAGAGGCGGCGTGTTGCAATTTGGTGTGGCTTGTGTTTGTCACGTGCCCCCGGGAACACATTTTTGTTCGTGCATCTCCCTGTTCCAGGCATGTGGTGTGCTACGTGACCCTCCCTCGTGGCATCAGACACCTGGTTTTGGCTGATCTCGACCCTGCCTTATATCTTGAATCTTCTATTTGGGCTTTTTTTCTCTTTTACATTTGGGCGTTTCCTTCTCTCTCTCACAATCCATTGTTTCCCTGAGGTTGCTCTGTGGTCCTCTTCCCCCCCGAACCACCCCCATGGGTTCAGAAGTCAAGGCCTAGTGTTTTTCCAGAATTGGGCCAGCAAGGTTGAGCAACGTGAGTGGACTATGCTTGGAATGGAGGTGAGCCTGGAAGGAGGGCACTCGGTGCCCTGCATTCCAAATGGAGCAGAGGCTTGGAAGCCTCTATCCTGGGCTCTCCATTGGACCAAACCCTGCTTTCTATCAGCGTTTCTGGTGGGCCTGCTGCTCCTAGCTTTTTGGCTGGTGTCTTTTCAGTAGTGGATTGCCTAACTAACTGGTGCATGTCTTGTCAATCTCCGGAAGGGTGAAAAGCAGGATGACCAGATTTTGGGAAGCCAAAAAATCGGGACATTTCGAAAAAAACATGGAAGAGGGCTGGTACCCAGTATTATACATGTCTGATTGATGTAACAAAAATCCATGACTTCACTGGTTGCAGTCGACCTACATTGAAAACCGGACCTGACTCAAAATTGCAAAAATCTGCTAGGACAACTGGTGAAAAACCCGAGACTGCCTCAGCAAATCCGGGACGCCTGTTCACCCTAGTGAACCTCCAACCGGAGTCTCAAACTCACCTTCACCCTGAGGCCTCGTGGCTTATTGACTCTTGTGTGTGTGTGCTGTGGAGTTTTTAGGATCATCTCAAGAAGAACATAGTTCTCGACACCGAGGATGACTTTGTTTATAACCAAAAGGGAGGCCTCCATTGATTCGGAGGCTTCTAGAGCTTTTGGGGGCGCTGTTGGGACCACACGCCATGAAGAAAACATTGGATGTGGACATGATGTCTGAAAATGGGGTCCCTTTAACTTGGTGATTGGGGTGCATCCTATTAGACTTTGGCTGTAGGATCTGGGTGTCAATCAATCATTTGTAAGGTGCAACATTGTTACCACTAGGGGTATCCGGACGCTGTGTCTCCATCAAAGAGCCAGGTCTTGAGTCTCTTTCTGAAGTCTGCCAGCAAGGGTGCTGTACAGAGCTCGAGGGGAAGGGTGTTCCAGGTCTTGGCAGTGATGTAGGAGAAGGAGCACTAACCGCTGTGGCTGTGACGGAAGCAGGGGTATGTGCGAGGGAGAGTGAAGAGGAGTGCAGGTGTCTAGAGAGTTGGTGGAAGTTCAGTCGATGGTTGATGTAGGCAAGTCCTACGTTGTGGAGGGCTTTGTAGGCATGTGTGAGGATCTTGAACTGACATCTTTTCAGGATGGTTGAGCCAGTGGAAATCTCTCAGGTTGGGGTGATGTGGGTTCATTTGGGGAGGTCCAGGGTGAGTCTGGCTGCAGCGTTCTGTTTTTTGAACAGTTTTATACCCACCCTCTCATCAGACTGCCCTGCCCCTGGGCCATGGCCAGCTAACCCGGCCCTAGGGGATCAGCAGCAGAGTGAGGCCCAGTTTCCATGGGCGTTTTCGGCAACCTGATTATTCTGTGCTCCCATGGAATCACCATTTGATGGCAAACTTAGTGCGGACCCCGATCGACACAGCCTTCAGCAGCTCTGAAGCTCTAGATGCAAGTAAAAAGTTTGACCTCCCACTGCTATTTGTCCTATTTTGATCTGATACCATTTTTAGGAGAGGGTAGGTGGATGCTGGTTGCCTATATAGTCTGAGGTGGGGTAATTACTACCTGTCTTCATTTACTGCAGGGTTTATTATAATTGCAAATTGTGGCCCTGTGATTGCGTGAAGGCGCTACCTCCCCACACTGTCACCCCTCCTTGCCAGGGTGGTGGCCCCAGTCCCTGTTGTGCTGGGTTCTCTATCTGTGGTTGCTGCTGCCACGTGCTTGGCCAATTACTTGATCCCTTCTGCGGTTGTGTGGTGCCCGGCGGGCCTCCCTGCAATTGTAGGCTATGTTCTGATTATTCTGTGCTTGGTACTGAGGAGGGACGTTACCCTCCTCAGTCCAATCTGCTAACAGGTGGCAAAAGTCTTGCCTTTCCTTTTGGCTATTATCTCCTTTGGGGTTAATCAATCTTTGTTGTGCAACTGGGCGGAGCAGCACGTATCCTCATTTCTGCTACCCGTGTGTGTTCGCACAGGTGCCATTTTGTTTTCCCTGCGGCATGGGTGGGTAAGTACCAGACTGCCTTGATCCCTTATTTTTTGGTCAGCCCCTCTTTTTTGTCTAACGGATGGTGTGACTCCGAGCCCTGCTCGTAGTGTTTTGTCTACTTCTGCTTCTTCCCAGAGCTGCGCCCTGTGCCTGGGCACACTTTCCTCATGAAAAGAGCGTGTTGTTCTGTATTCTTGCTCTAAGTCCTATTTGTGTGCCCTTTCCCTCTTGTGCATCAGTTCACGCCTTTCGTCCTTGCACCATCTGGCCTGTCTTCTTTGCTCGGAGCTATACGCTGCTTTTACTGACTTGGCTTCCACTTCAAAGTCACTCTCCATTTCCTTCCCGGCTACCTGGGCAACCCTGGTAGCCCCACCCTCGTCATTGGTTCCCTTGGGACTATAGCGCACTTCATCTCCCGAGCTCGCTGAGTCGCTATAAAGAATTGCCACAAACTTTCCTGACACTTGTTTACGCTCGCCTAAACCAGTGGGAGTGTGTGCCTTACTTGCCTTTGAGGTGTCACATGTTGAGAATTGTGGACAGGGAGTCAAGATCGGTTTTAGCATCTTCAAAGATGGCCCATAACTCTAATATTGACTCTCTTGTAACGCTCTTTTGAGCTGCATATTTAGTTTTTTTATGTGTTTTATTGTGTTCAATTATATTTGTGTCAAATGTTCCCTCCTTAGGCCAGGGAAATGTGTGAGCCTTTGTGTGTAAGTGCCATTCTTGGCGAAACTTATTTATTTTCTTTACCTGTTTGGGCAACCTAGTTTCCATATGCTTCAATTGGGAATCCATGACAATTTTAATAATTTTAGATAAATACAACTCAAATATCGTTATGGAGTTTTGTTTGTCTAATCGTAGAGGCGATCATACGTGGCGCACTCTTGTAAATTACATACTAGGAACTCAGCACTTTTACAATAATGAATCAAACAATTTGACTGAATATTTTTATTATTTTTTTTTTTTTATTTTTTATTTTTTTTATTCTTAATTTTTTTTTTTTTTTTTTACCACAGTGAAGTCATTCAATCACAATTGCATAAAATGTGGACAAACATGTGATCAATAAACGTATGACAATAGAACTATGCCTTGCTGAAATGTCTCTCGGTGGCCAGAATCAGCGTCTCTTCCTGAACTATTGTGGCAGTGTTTTCTACAGCACATCATTACAGTACAAGCTCACGTGCACTATTCGGCGTTACATGCATTAGTCACCTCTGTACATTGAATGTGATTACTAGCCTCGGTACACTGACAAACAGCATTAACACATTAGCGAATGTATACGCGCAAATATCGGCGCCAGAACGGGATCGGAGATGGGCACAAAGCAAGGGTCGATAATGTGAGAAGAGTGTATGTTCAGGGGGGTGTCGGGCGAGTGCGTACTGGCGATGCCTGTGTGGATAAATCGGTCGCAGCCATATGTGAGGGATGCGTAAGAAGGTAAGTTTTTAGGGGGTCCCATATATCCCTGGGACGTGAAGCCCTGGGGAGTACCTCCGCGTAGTGAGTCAGTTGCTCCTGGCAATATAATAAATCTGTGAACCATTCCTTGAATTTTGGTGCTCGCCCTCTACCCCATCGGCATGCGACACGGCGTTTGGCCAGTAGCAAGGCAATGTCAAGGTATTTGCGATATGGTTTGGCGATAAGTTTTGTGTAACCGAGCAGGGCAACCAGGGGAGTACACTCCAGGGATAACATTGTCATCTGATTCAAGGCACTAAACACTTGCTCCCAGTATGTATTCACTTCGGGGCATTCCCAGGCTAGGTGAAGAAAATCAGCCTGCGGGGCGTTACATCGTGCGCACCGATCATTGTCCTTTAACTTATATTTGTGCATTTTTACTGGGGTATAATACAGGCGATGTAGGAATTTGTAATGTGTGATACGCAATTTATTGCTTGCAGAGATTTGTTCCGTTTGCATGCAACAGTATGTCCATTGGTCATCTGTGAGCCCGTAACCCATCTCCGAGTCCCAGCATGTTCTGGAGGGGCACGGTGACATCTCTTGTGTCGTGCGTATGTTGTGATAGAGGATAGAGACCATGTGCCCTGGGGAGGTAGTTTGTAGCACCCTATGTAGGGGGCTAGTGTAGGGGGTTCATGTGGAAACTCTGGTGTGATAGATCGGAGGCCCTGCTGCAGCCGCACATAGAGGAAGGCGTCCAATGGGGACGGCTGATTGTCCCGAAATATATGAGGTAGTGTCCGAAACTGTCCATTATGGTAGAGGTCGCCCCATGTGGTGATGTTCATCCGTTCTAGGAGCTTATGGAACCCTTTTTCCTGTAGGAGTGGCATGCGGGGGTGATATGTCAGGGGAAGTAGTGGAGAATAGAGCATAGGGCACTGTGCTAAACTTAATATACGATGCCAGGCGGTGACCGTGCAAGTAATTGTAGTTGGTGACTTGTCTCGTAGTGACGGAAGGTTACATATTGCACCTTCTAGGGGTATAGGGTCGGCCAGCCAGTGCTCCGCAGCGATTTGCGGCATGTATCGGGGAGGGTGAAACCAATAATATGCGTAGTGCGCTTGGGCACATGTATAATAAAGCTCGAAATCCGGGACATCAAAGCCGCCCTGCGCATAGGGCCTGGTAAGTATGTTCCATTGTAAGCGAGGCTGTTTGCCCCCCATACAAGTCTGATCATTTCCGTGCGTAGGGCTGTGAAGAAATGTCGTCCGGGATTATATGGTATGTTGAGAAACAAGTATAGCAACTGCGGGAGAACCACCATTTTAATGAGAGATGCACGTCCTGCCATCGAGAGGGGTAGAGAAACCCATCGGGTAACATTGTCTGTGATGTGGCTCAGAGCTCTACCATAGTTCAAGCGCATGAGTTCTTCCCTGTCTTTAGTGATTCGGATCCCGAGGTAGCGCAGGTCAGAGTGACACCACTCTAGCGGGAAGTCTAGGGGGAATGGTTTGGCTGCTTCAGTTAGGGGAAAACTTGCGACTTGCCCCAGTTGATGTGAATCCCTGATAATTTCCCAAACACAATGAATTCACGGAGGAGTGGGTTAAGGTTTGTTTGCGGGTCACGGACATATAAGGTAATATCATCTGCATACAGAGATAATAGAATTTGCCGTAGGTTGCAGCGTAATGCTTTGTCCTGATGATGTTGTCGCAGTTTGGCTGCTAAAGGCTCTATCGCCAGGGCAAAGAGTAAGGGGGAAAGTGGGCACCCCTGCCGAGTGCCTCTCTAGATGTTAAAGGCCGGCGACAGATACCCATTGACGCAGACCTTAGCGACTGGGAGGTTGTATAGTACCCTAATCCAGGAGATGAACACTGGAGGAAAGCCCATTCGCTGCAGGATCCTTATTAGATAATCCCATTCAACAGAATCGAACGCTTTAGTAGCGTCTAGGAATATCGCAGCAAGCAGTAAGTCGGGGTCTACGTTATTGAGAATCGCGAAGAACGTGCGGAGATTATGTGTGGTCGCTCTGCCGGGTATGAAGCCTGCCTGGTCAGGGAGGCTTCAGTCGAGTCGCTATGACTTTGGCCAGGATTTTAGTGTCACAATTGATAAGGGATAATGGCCTGTAGGAGTCGCAATAGAGAGCGGATTTCCCAGGTTTCAGTAGGGATGTAATGTGGGCCTCTCTCATAGTCGGGGGAGTATGCCATTGTCCAGCGCATCTTCATACACCTCCTGGAGGATGGGGGCTAAGTAATCTATATATGTTTTATAAAATTCTATTGGAAGCCCATCCGAGCCAGGGGCCTTCCCTGATTTCGTGTGCATTATTGCTTCCCGTATTTCCTCCAGCTCGAATGGAGCGCTGAGAAATTCCCGTTGGGCGTCACCCAGCCAACCCAAAGCTGTGTCCTCCAGATATGCATCTAGGTCTAGTGCGTCGTATCTCTGTGATGTATACAAGGTGGAATAGTGCATGGAAAATATACGAAGTATGTCAGCAGTGTCCCGATATGTAGTGTCCCCAGGCCCTATGATCTCCAGTACATGATTGGAAAAGCGGGGTTTGCGGATTGTGTCTGCCAAAGACTTCCCAGCCCGTTCCCCTCTCCATATCGTCTGGCGACCCAGTGCTTGCTTCTGAATTTTGCTTCCCTGTTAGCAGTATCGGTATACTCGGTTAATTTGTCGCGCAGCACTCGTTGGGCTTGCCTATCAGTACTGGCGGCCAGTCGTGTCTCGAGTTGCTTGATTTCAGTCTCTAACTTATTCAGCGAGCCCTGAATGTCCCGTAGTACGCCCGAGCTTTTACAAATACAGAAGCCCCTAATCGTGACCTTGAAGGCTTCCCAGACAGTTTCCACGCTGTCTACCGAGCCTTTATTTCTCTGAAAGAACTCTTGTATTTCTTGGCCTAATTCTTCGTGGAATACTGCATCCAGCAGCGCTAGGGGCTGAAGCC
Source organism: Calotriton arnoldi (assembly GCA_963921515.1). Classification (NCBI taxonomy): domain Eukaryota; kingdom Metazoa; phylum Chordata; class Amphibia; order Caudata; family Salamandridae; genus Calotriton; species Calotriton arnoldi. The sequence continues at coordinate 42,749 of CAWUFW010025413.1, forward strand.
GCCAAGTCCTGTGTGGGGCGTCGTATCCTGGAAGTTTAATGGCTAGTCTTACGGGTGCGTGGTCCGAGTATGTTCTCGCCAAATGCGTGACACAAGATATTAGGGGGCCCATCCCTCTTGTGAGTAGGAAATAGTCTATGCGGGCCCATGTCGCAAATTGGGTCGCGTAGTGTGTACCTTCGGTGCCATGTGGATGGAGGTGGCGCCAGGCGTCTATTAGGCTATTAGACGTTGTTATGCCGTGCATAGTTTTTTGTGAGTGAGTGTAGTGATGTGGGGCGGGGTTGGATCTATCTACGGTAGGGTCCGGGGCAACATTAAAATTGCCTCCCCATATGAGGTGGGTGGATCCTATCTCTGCGATCTTACCCCAGAGCGTGTTGAAAAAGTCGGGGGAGTCTACATTGGGACCGTAGCAACAGGCTAAGGTGACAGAGTCTTTGCCCAGTCTGCCCCATGCAATGCAATATCTGCCATTCCGATCATGTGTTGATCCGGCCAGGGCAAACGGAACGTTTTTTTATAAGTATGGCCGTCCCTCTAGAGTACGAGGAGTACGAAGAGAAAATTCTATGTTCTGCCCATCTATGTGCGAATGTGTTGGTATGTTTGGGATTGATGTGGGTCTCCTGCAGCATTGCTATGTGTATTTGATGTCTGTCTAAATATGCCAGGACTTGACGGCGTTTCCTGGGATCCCCCAGGCCCCGGACATTCCAAGTGAGTATTTGTACAGTCGGAGTTGACGCTAAGTTAGCCATGCATGGTGATAAGTTATAACAAGCATTATAGGAACTACTCTATGCCTGCAGAGGAGATAGAAACAGTGTAAGTGCAATTGTTCATCACATGTGGTCCGTTCGTTGGAAATAAACTTAGGAAACAACCCTGTGCCCACCCCCCCCACTGAAGCATCCCAATCATGCCAGGTTGGTGTGTCCCTCCCCCTCCCCAGCCCCCAGAACTTCAAAAACAGGCTGCGTTTCGGTCCGCAGCTCAAAACAAAGGGGAGCGCCCTCGGGGGGGGTGCTCCTAGGGTCATGCACGTATACTCCTCGCCCTCAGAGAGACCGAACGTTGGAATGGCTCAGCTCTGAGAGGGCAAGGGTGCTCGGGTACCTTAGTGTCCTGTGGTCCTTTATATTGTCCCTTATCTGGCGATCGTCACCATGCGATTGATCCGGTCACCCAGCAGGATCTTACTGCCATGTGTCCAAAGTATTTGGTTCTCGTCGTCTGCCGCCACTGTATCCGCGCCCTGATTCCGTCATTTCGGAATGTAGACCTGTCGCACCCTCTGCAGTAGCTACTCAGTGGTCGGTGTGCCGGATCTAGGAGGAGAGTCCGGTGCGGTGGAGAGATTGTTTCGACGCTTGAGGCGTTTTAGGAAATCGTCAACCTGATGTGGCTTGGTGAAAAAAGTCTGTTGCCCTTGATGAGTGACGCGCAGGCGCGCTGGGTAGAGAAGCGCATAATCAATTTGTGCCTCACGGAGTTTCTTTTTAGCCGGCATGAATTTGCGTCGCTCTTCTTGCACAGTTGCAGTGAAGTCCGGGTATAAAGTGACCTGATTGCCTTCGAAGGTCAACTGGCGCTGCTCCCGGGCTGCTTTGAGGGCAGTGTCTCTGTCTCGGTAATTCAGCAGCCGAGCGATGATTGGGCGGGGTGTGCTTCCCGGAGGGGGTCTAGCTCCTAGGGACCTGTGCGCTCGTTCAATGATGAATTGAGTCGAGAAAGATTCAGGACCAATTGTATCGCGCAGGAGTCGCTCGACATACTCCTCCATCCTCCCAGTATTGGTGCTCTCGGGAATGCCCAGGACCCGTATGTTATTCCTTCTACTGCGTGCTTCTAAATCTTCATTTTTCGCCGCGATTACCTTTAACAATTTGTCCATATGTTCCACATGCGCCTGGAGCTGGGAAGTGGTGTCCTCAGTATCAGAGATACGCTTCTCTGCTTCCTTGATGCGTTCTTCGTGGCCTTCAAGTTTGTGCACAATGGCATCCATTCGAGTGGACATTGCATCCATTTTTTCGGCTATTGTTGTGAGGCCTTGGCGCACTTCCAGGAGTATTAGTTTCATGTCTTCATTAGGTGTGTTAGCTGGGCCCGGAATAGGTACGTCGTTTGTTGCACCGGCGTCTTCCTGCTGTGCGCGGGTGCCCTTTCTGGCATCGAACACCAGCCGCGGCTGTTTCGGGTCAGCCTTTCCCATATTTGCTGTAGTGTTTCTGTGTGTCGTGGCCAGTTAGCAACTGTGCGCGCGCGGGTGCACTTGGGAGTCCACTGAGCGGCTGAAAAATGGCGGTCAGCGCTGTTGAAGGCGCGGCGCGGCTGAGTTGCTCCGTGGTTGCCGCCGCCGCCACCGGCCTCTACTTCCCGCCTTTGCGGGTGCTGGTGCAAGTCCTGGTAGGTCTTGGATCACTGATTGGGCAGCGCCGCGCCTCTCAGCATCAAGGCTTTGGTGTCTCAGGGGCAGTAAGGTCCGCTAAGTTCCTGTGATGTCTGGTCTTCGTTCCCTTCGCAGCTCCTGGGCATGCAATGCA
>CAWUFW010025414.1:0-45258 GCA_963921515.1 Calotriton arnoldi
CCTACCAGAGTGGGGATGACATCCACAAATGGATAACTGCTCTAGAGAGGGCCTGTAAAGTACAGAGGGTCCCTCAGGAGCAGTGGGCAGCAATCTTGTGACTCTCCTTTGCAGACAAAGGTAGAGACAAGCTCCTCACTGTTAGAGAGGAGGATGCTGATAATTACAAACTGGCACATGCATCAAGCAAAAACGGGCTCGCAAAAACAGCGAATCGCTAAAAAAGACCGTTTGCGAACGCAAACCAACACTTCCCAATGCATCAACCCATTTACGCAAAACCCAACACATTCGCAAAAATAGGGACTCGCAATCAATGCGAGAACCCCAAAAGCGAATCCCTAATAGCGAGTCCCACAACAGCCACCGCTAATAGCGATTAGTCCCTAAGGACTCGCAAGCCAATGCATGTAAATTCGCAAATAGCGAATAACCATGAATTCGCTATTTTGCAAGTGCAGATTAAGGGGAATCACAATCAGGTGGTAAAGTCTGAAAACATTAAAAATTCAGGTGCAACCTATCGGAAACCTATTCAAACAGACTCAGAAGGCCCATGAAGCATTCCACAATGACTGCACACTACGTGATGGCGAGGAGGAGGAGGACCCATGCAGCAGGGCAGCGAAGAAGGTGGATACAGGAGAGGACCCTCAGAGTGCGCATCACAGTGCTGGTCCAAACTGAGGATGAGAAATACGATAAGTACAGGCTGGACGGTGCAATGACCATGCACCCAATAGCAGAATTGGAACCCCTAATGCAGCGTCAGACCCGTAGGACCCATGCCATCCCAGCATATGTACAGGTCCAATGTTGCCTGCACCAACTTGCGTCAGGCAGTTTCCAGGGGGTAGTAGCTGTAGCTGGAGGGAATCACAAAGCTCCCTTTCACGTTTCTTCAAAACCTTCCATGACGCCATGATGACAAGGATCCACACCCACATCAGCTTCCCCACAACCCCCCCGGAGTTGAATAAGACATAACTGGACATCTACCAGGTAGCACAATTCCCCCATGTGATTGGCTGCATAGACTGTACGCATGTCCCTACTTGTTCACCAGCAGTGAATGAATACATCTTCAGGAACAGGAAATCACATCACTCTATCAATGTGCAAGTAGTGTGCAATGCTAAGCACAACATTACGGGCAGCGTGGCGCAATTACCTGGGAGCAGCCATGACTCCTACATCTTCCGACACAGTGGCATCCACACGCGTCTGCTCAGGGGTGAATTCTGAGAAGGACATCTGCTGGGTACACACATATAACTATCCGCTACATTAATCAAACAAATGAAAATGCATCATTGTGGCTAACCCTTTGCTTTCCACCCTGTAGGTGACAGCGCATACGCCGTGCGTAACTATATCCTGACGCCAATCCTCAACCCATCAACACCACATGAGCGGATGTACTATGCTGCACACATCAGCACACGGAATGTGATAGAACGCACATTTGGAATACCTAGAAGCCGCTTCTGCATCCTGCACAATACTGGTGGAGCCCTGCAGTACCGTCCAGAGAGATGCTGCCGGATCGTGGCTGCATGTGCCATTCTGCACAATATTGCCACCAGCAGAGGCATAAACATTGAGGTGTCCGACAGTAAGTCAGATGGCGACAACCAACCACCCGCACAACTCCGACAGGCGCACGTGGCATACACAGGAGAAGGGCAGAGGAGACGTGCAGACATCACCCAACATTATTTCTGAGGCAGGCAATAATGAGCCATGACACCTAGATGCTGAACATGAAAGTATTTATTAACATGAGCCCATGTATCAATGGGTAGCCACACAGAGATGTGTGCTAATCATAACTATGATTGCATAGGTGAATAACGTTAAATAAACAATACCATGTGCTGGTTAGCAATTGACCATGGTTAAGTCACCATGGCCAAACTGAGGAGAATATGCCTGGCTAGCGCTTCCTGCCACGCACACCCATACGTCTTTCGCCTGCATCGGCCACATCACCATGATGCGCAACTGAAGGGTTTGAGCTGCGCGAACTGCGCCTCCTGGCAGTGGTCACTGGCATCGACAGGCTGCTAAGACTGGAGGCCTCCTCACTCCCTCCTCCCCTGTCAAGTTGCTGCCGCCAACAGTACCAGCCTGGAGTTGTTCCACGGCGGTGGTCACTTGTCCTAGGGCCCTAGCAACATCCCCACAGTAATGGCCCAGATCTATTTGCATTGCCACGGAGCGACGTGCCAGCTGCGCAGTGGTGTTGCAGAGCTTGTTATTGGCCCTGGTATAGGCTGACATGCACATCATGCTCTGGCGATGCCTTCTCCTCTTTGTGCTTTGGCCCGCAAGCATTGCCTTGGTGAGCTCCTGAATGCTTGCGTTGGTCTGCCTATTCCCCTCCACAAACGCAGTTGTCTGTGCATGCACACTGTCTGTCATTAGGCTGATGTTCTTTGCCAGTTTGGTTATCTGTAGCTGTATTGCGCCCATGTGTCTTGCTTGCATGCGCTGCACACGTAACATCTGTGACTACACACCAGCAAACACGTTTGGACCCTGGTCTACCTGCACAGCAATACGGGCCCTTGAAATTCGCCTCCGCCCACGTTGGACCTGTGCCTGTGGTGTAGGTGGCGTGGTCACAGGAGGCTGGCTGGTTGCTGGGGTGGGTTCAGGGGCCACCTCAGATTCCATGGGCTGCAGTGAAGGGATCTGGGCCCTGCGTTTGGTAGGTGCGGGTGGTGTGCATGCTGGGGCATCTGGTGGCTCCACATCTGTCTCAGCAGGAGTCTCAGAGATGTGTAGGCAGTCACTGTCTTCCGAGTCCATCTCAGCTGCGTCTGTTATGTGAAACAGTGAAATGTTAATATGTGTACGCCTTCCCATTGTGTGACATCATGCATACTTGGCTCACATTGAATCACTGACTGCCATGCAGTGTTGGCGTGTTTTGCTTGCTAGTGTTGTGTTGGATACCCACTTGACTGACATGACTACGGCTCCCATGATGCATTGGGGGTAAGAGGGAAAACGTGGACTGGATTCTGAGCTGTACACTGGGGTTGGCCTGGGGGTATGTGCTCCACTGGACATTACGTAGGACTGTATGTGTTGCATGCATCTTACCTTGTGAGGTACTTGCCGCGCCGGATGTGTCCAGCTGGGTTACTCCCACCACTGCCTCAGGCTGAATTGTCGCCTCCACCAGGTCCTCCAGGGCTGTGTTGTTGGGTACTGTAGATGTGCCCCCTCCTGTGGCCCTTGCCTCCTTCAGCCTTTCTGCGATGCGTTCCTTGGCCCGGCTTCTGAGGTCATACCACCTCTTTTAGGTCATCAATGCTGCGGTGTGTGACTCCCACTGCATTGACCGTGCTCTTGATGCGCAGCCAGATCCTCCTTTTGTCAGCCTCAGGCACTTTCAGGGACAATTTCCCAAAGAGCTTGTCATGGTTTGTGGACACCCCTCAATGAGATTTTCAAGTTCCCTCTCGCTGAATTTCAGCTTCCTCTTCCTGGGCGTGGCACTGTCCCCTGTTGTTGCTTTCCCCATCCTGGTGCACAGTCAGTTGCAGGAAACAATCTTGGGTGTTGTCTCAGCTCAGCTCCAGTACTCTCCTTCCTCCTGTCTCCTCCTCTGGGCATTGACTGAAGCATGGGCTGGCTGACTTCCTGGTTGTGATGTCATCAGCATGTTCCCAGGGCGACGCGCTATTTGCGATTTCGCTAATTGCGAACTCGCTATTTGCGAGCTCGCTAATAGAGATTTCGCTAATGGTGGGTTTTCTGAATTTGCGCCTCGCTTTTCGCTACTCGCAAATAGTTTTTGCGATGTTTAGCGAATCGGTAGATTTGCGCGAATGGATTCATGCATAGCGGATAGCGATTTCTAATTTGCAATTCCTTATTTTTCGCAAATTAGGAATCGGTATTTTTGAGTTTGATGCATGTGCCCCTAAGTGCTTCACAAATCAGTTTAACTAATTCATTTTGGAAGTGTGTTCCTCTATCTTATTTCAATCGTGACTGGAAAACCATACTTCGGAATGAATTCTCGCAGCATAAGTTTTGCTACCGTAATACCATCATTCCTTCTTGTTGGGTATGCCTCCACCCAACGGGAAAACAAACAGACGACCACTAGGACATACCTTAGTCTGTTGCAAGGTGACATTTCAATAAAATCCATTTGCATTCTAGTGAAAGGACCCCCTTCTCGTCCTATTGTTCCTAGACTCACTACTGTCTTCCTTCCTGGATTTAACTGTTGACAAATAAGACATCTCTGACAAAGACTCTCAGCTATGGCTCTGAATTTTGGATTGTACCATGTTTGTCTAAAAAGTCTGATCATTGAATCTCTCCCAATATGGGCTTGTCCATGGTACATCCGTGCCATGTCAGAAATCATGCTATCAGGCATAACTGGTCTCTCATCTCTATAAACCCATACATCATTTTCTTCATGTTTTCTACACCCTGCTTTTATCCATGTATCTCTTTCCTCATCCTCTGCAGCTTCTTGTAACTGTCTCACCTCATCCCATGTTTCAATAGAGTTAGTAAAAAGCAAAGGACAAGAAATATGCTCTTTCCCGACATTTGTTTAAAAGAAACCACATTCTTTGCACAATACTGTGCCATTTCGTCAGCATATTTATTACCATCAGTTATGTAGTCTTCTCAATTTTTATGTGCATTGCACTTCACAACAGCGATCTGTTTAGGCAGCTGAATCGCCTCAAGCAGCTTTTTCACAAAATCTCCATTTCTAATTGGCGTTCCTGCAGACGTCAAGAAACCCCTTTGTGACCAAATCTGACCGAAGTCGTGCACCACCCCGAAACCATACTGGCTATCTGTCACAATCGTAACCCGTACATTTCTTCCCAACTTACATGCTTGAATCAGAGCTACTAATTCAGCAACTTGGGCAGACCGTACCCCTTTCAGACAAGATGCTTCCATTACTGTTGCTACTGTGCAAACTGCATATGCTGCACTTAGAACTCCATCACTCGTTCTCAAACATGAGCCATCCACAAACAGAATATAATCTGATTCTTTCAAAGGCTCATCTCGTATGTCAGACCTTGGTTTTGTACAGTATTCGAGCACATTCAAACAATCGTGATCTACTTCATCCATTTCAATCACACTCTCTTCATCTGGCAATGATGTCGAAGGATTCACATTCATACATCTGTCAATGGTCACATTATCTGCACTCAAAATTACTTTTTCATACCTAGTCAGCCGACTATGTGTCATGTATTGGGTTTTCGTTCTTGTCAAGAGAATTTCCACAGAATGGGGAACATATACTCTCAGTGGATACCCCATTACTATGCCTTCACTCTGTTCCAGACTCACACAAGTAGCAGCAACTGCTTTCAAACATCCAGGCAATGCTTTCGCTACAGGGTCTAAAACAGCCGAAAAATATGCAATTGGTCTTTTCATAGTTCCATGTCTCTGTACCAAAACTGAAAAGGCACATCCATCTCTTTCACTGCAATACAGCTCAAAATCTTTCTCATAGTCAGGCATTCCTAATGCTGGAGCTTCACATAATTTCTTTTTCAGCTCTCTGAATGCTTTCATTTCTTCATCATTCATTTCAAAAGGATCTTTAACATCCTTCTTTGTCAGTTTCTGCAATGGTTTAGCAATCAGTGAAAAACCGCTTATCCATTGTCGACAATATCCAACCATTCCCAAAAACATTCTTATCTCTCTTTGTGTCATTGGAGCTCTCATTCCTTGAATCATTTTTATTCTTTCAGTCGTTACCTTTCGCACTCCTTTCTCAATTTTATGCCCTAAATACTGGACTTCTTGTTGACAAAATTGCAATTTTGAAGGGGACACTTTATGTCCTCTTTTTGCTAAATGATTCAGCAAAGCAATTGTATCATTGACACATGCTTCTTTCGTTTTTGATGCCACCAGTAGGTCATCAATATACTGAACCATCACTGACTTTTCTGGCATTTTTAAATCTTCCAACGATTTCTTTAGAATCTGATTAAAGATTGAGGGACTTTCTGTGTACCCTTGAGGAATTCGGCACCATGCCAAAATACGCTCTCCAAACCGGAACGCAAATAATGGCTGGCTATCTGGATGCAGTGGAATAGAGAAAATGCATGACATAAATCAATTACTGTGTACCATTCTGCTTCACGTGGAATCTGGTATAGAATCACAGCAGGGTTCGGTACTATCGGGCAACAAGGCACAACAATTTTGTTTACCTTCCTCAAATCTTGTACAATTCTATATGTTCCGTTTGGCTTTTTCAGTCCCAATATTGGCGAATTACATGGACTGCTCAGGATTTCTTTTAAAATCCCTTGTTCAATCATTTTATTTATTACTGGTGTTATTCCTTCAATTATTTCTGGTGTCAGTTTATACTGGGGCGTATTTGGGTAACTCGTTCCCTCTTTCACTGTTATTTTAACGGGATCTACTCCTTTCATTAATCCTACATCTTCTCCTGTAAAGTCCCAAACTTCTTCTTTCACTGTCTTTTTCAATTCAATTGGGATTTTCTCTGCATCAAATACAGGAAACAAACCATTTACTTCTGGTTCTAAATTCACCATTGTCATTTTATACAGCACATCCTCATCCGGAGTCTGAAATGCAATTCCGTCTGGGGTACAATAGATAGTGCAGTTCATCTTGCACAATAAATCGCGTCCTAATAGGTTCACGGGACTACAATCGCATACCACAAATCGGGTGCATTTCACTAAATGGACCAATTCTTACCTTCACTAATTTAGTAAGAGGCATTTTAATTTGCTGATTTGAAACTCCAACTACTTGGATATGTTCACCTGAGAGAGGAAGGTTTGGAATTTCCACTGACCTAACAGTAGAACGGGTAGCTCCAGTGTCAACAAGGAATGTTACATTTGCACCATTCACTTCTCCATCCACAAATGGACCAGACTGATCTACCTCTAGAGTTGCGCCAAGCACGCACTCTTCCCCCTCTCCCAGGCACCGTCAGGAACTTTCATCCGTGTCATCCTCATCCTGTCGTAACCAATATTGAGAAATTGCAGCTGCACGCGGCAACTGTGTTACCTGTTCTCCTCCGTAGAATCCTGTTTCTGCACTGTATTTCTGTTGGTTAACACTCTTGGGAAGTGGTTATTAATTCTCACAGGTAGAAAAGATGGCGCTAAACCTAATAACGTGATAAGTTCAAACCAAATTAACAATTCTAACGGTGCTATAGGTGGGGGGAATAATCCCATAAACCCCCAAACCAGGACAAGGGTCCAAAGCAATATTTGACACCAATCCTATGCACACGAAAAACAATATACAGGGTAGTGATAAAACACTGTCCCAAGCGTACAAAAAACCATGAAGTCCTCAGCCGGTATAATTCATTTTAATGTTCAGAGTATTATTTTCCCCAAGCCAGCCAACACGTGTTTCGTTTGGCATCCGGTTGATTGAAATCCCGGGAACTGTCGGGACGTGTTGATGTACTCGCCAAATCTCGGTATTGAGTTGGTGTAGACGGCTTAGTTTCCGTCTATTGATGGTTTTAAGGCACTCGGACGAGGAGCGCCGTAATTGAGGGATATACGGGTTGTCAATGGGATGCTCGGACCATATGCGACACACTGGATCCGAGAACTTGAATGATCTGTTGTTATAAGGATACAACTTTGAAGACGTCACCGCCGGGTTGGAACTATCACCGGCTAAGAGGTCTGATTGGTTTGCCAGACCATAATTAAGCCCTGAAGAAGTCAAGGGTTATTACCCACTGACGAAACACGTGTTGGCTGGCTTGGGGAAAATAATACTCTGAACATTAAAATGAATTATACCGGCTGAGGACTTCATGGTTTTTTGTACCCTTGGGACAGTGTTTTATCACTACCCTGTATATTGTTTTTCGTGTGCATAGGATTGGTGTCACTCTTGGGAAGTGGTGGTTGTGGCACCTGACCTTGTTAAGTAACTACCTCACTCTGCACCTGTGAATTTAATGATTGATTTTCCACATTAGGTTTTGGAGGAAATTTACACTCGTTTCTCCAATGTCCTAGCTTTCCGCAGTTGTGGCATGGCCACTTTTTCTTTGCCTCATCTATGCTCATTTGTCCTTTTCCTTTACCTATATTAGGTCGGGATTTTACCTGTCCTGTTTCATTACCAGTATTACTCAATTGAGCTTCTTGCTTCTCTGCAACTTTCACCTGCGCCCACATGGCTTTCTCTTTCAATTTACGCTGTCTACTCTCAATATCATCACTGCAATACTTAGCATATCTCAAAACTTCGTCGACTGTGCTATTCTGCCAACCAATCATGTGCTGCTTAATCATTTCACTTATCTCTGGTCTCAATCCATATACAAACCTATATACAAAATGACTCATATCCTTCTCATTCAGTGTCTCATAACCACTATACTGTTTGAAGACCAACAACAATCTCTCATAGTAGGCGTGCACTGATTCTTTACTTTCCTGCGTTGTTCTGTCTATTTTTACCCAATCTGTTTCTTTTGGTGGAATTTTATTCTTCAAAAAGGAAATTACTTGGTCGTACTTCCTCATCACTTCTGGTCCTGGCGCTCCTGTTTTAGCGTGCCTTGGATATTCTACGGTTGGCCAATCAATAGTAATCTTACATTCTGTCCACAAATCAGCTGGCACTACTATATCAAACAATCCATCCAGATCTATCCACAGCACTTTTGACACCTTAACAAATCTCTTCACTTGTCTGTACCATTCTACTGGTTTCTCCCTCAATTTGGGGAAGTCATTTGTAAATGACAGTATATCCTGTCTGGTCCACGGAACATGCACATAACTACCACCTGGAGTTTCTCTCATCGGGTATTCCCTAACAACTGGTTCCCTATCTGTCACTGCAAAAGCCAAAGATGCTTTATCTGTTGTTTTCTCATTCCTTTTGACCATCTATTTCTCCATCTATCCACATCACCCCATTTTCTCAATAAAACAATTAACTCTTTTATTTGGGTCAGTCTTCCTGATGTGTTCAAATTCTCTATGTCTTTCTCACAAAAATCTACTCTGTATGGTTTCTGCAACGTTCTCACTTTTACAAATTCCACTCCTAGTTCACTTGCTGTCTCTTCCAATTTGTCATGTAAATTTCTAGCTCTCCAAGTAAGACTCTTGCACAAAAACATAATCTCATCATCCTGATAATTTTTTAATTTTTCTGTTCCAATTGTTCCCAAAATCAATTCTTCCATGTCTATTTTCAACCTAATTACATCTAATGGTTTCTCTTCCGGTTCTTTTGTTTTTAGTGCTTTCATCCATTCATTTAACTCATCTGGAGTCGGACCTACAGGTGTACTATTTAATTCTATCCAATTGCTACTTCTTTCTGGTGTTCCTGATGCAGACTCTGTCACCATAGGCATTCTCCTGATCTCATTTTCATTTATCGTCAAATTTGTAGGTGGGCTTGGTCTATAGGTACTAGCCAAATTGTGTGCACCTTCATTATTCATTTCCATCCCTTCTCTTTTTCTTTGCAAATGTGAATTCATGGGAATCACTAAGGAACGTTCATCAATTTTCTGATTCTCAAAAATTGGCATTACTGGACCTATCGTTACTGGTACTATTACAGCTTCCATATTCTTTGTCAATTCTCTTATTTTCTCAGTCAATTCTTTTGTCGTTTTTGCTAATTCAGTTGCATTGTCACTTTCTATCTCTTCATTTTGTGAAGTTTTAAATTGTTCTTGTGACCTATTTGTTTCATTTCTTCGTTCGGGTTTTTATTCCTCCCAGTTTCCATTGGCGGTGCATTAGGTGTCACCACCGCAGAAGTCTGTTGGTATGGAGGTGGGGTTCTGTTTAAAATATCTTCCAGCAATTCGTCATCTGTTTCACTACCACCATACACATGCTTTTCTACCACTAAATGCTTCTTTTTCTCTGTACACTTTCTCTTTGCTTCTTCCTCAACTGTAAAAGCTGGACACAAACCTCCTGTCATGTTAGCATATCTCCAGCGCTTTACTCTGTCCTCATGATTTACTCCCCATAACCTTCCAGGCAGAAACTCATGATTCTTTAATCCTCTGAATCTCTCTCGCTCATACATCTCATCTTCCCATTCCGTTAAAGCTTCAAACTGTGTCGGTCTAGGTCTAGGTTCTAACATTACCATCTTTTCTCTCAAGTTCCGTAATACAGCTACATTAAATGAACCATTCTCAGGGAAAGCCAATGCTCCATCATTCTTGGTGTATTTTGTCCAATTTTCTAACCATATGCATGTATGATATCCATATTTCAGCATCATATGTGAAGCTGGTGATTTCGGTGGAGGAATTATTTGTCCCTCTCTAGTCACTACCTTTTTGTCTTTCTTAAAGAAGTTCTTAACTTTCGACATCCATGACGTTTTCTCTTTACCATACTCATAGTACGACATGATTCACAACCTTTTTCTCCTTAAACGATCCGCAATTCAACACTGTTCTCTATGCGTTATTTCAACCAATACTAGCGCGACTCACACCAACACTCCAATCAGAGCGATTTCTGTCTACCGCGCACTGACCAATCCCAGCGCGGCTTCTGTCTACGTCAGTTCTGCTCCTGTTTCCGTGTGACTAGCGCACTGTCCAATCCCAGCGCGACTCTTGTCTACGTCACTTCTGCTCTTGACCCCTCCTTTACAAAATTTATCGGCAATTTCTTTTCAACAAATTTTGTTAGTTACAACATTTAAAACACATTTCCATTGTCTGATTCGCTAAACCGAAGAGATAGCTTTGACCATTTACACAAGAATTCTGTATTTTCCAGTAGGCAGCGCTTACCTCTACCCTACCACAGAATTTTTAGTTTCGCCGATAAAGTAGTACTTCCCTCTACCTTACCCTTCTTTCAAGCAATCAGTAAACCCGTTTCTCTGGGGATAAAACACATGTGGAGACTATACTGCTCCTGAGAATTAAGGCCAAAGTTTCACAAGAAAACCGATCACTATTTCACTTACACACCTTTTATACGCAAAATGTCCCTATTATAACACAACCTGTGTTATTACCATAAATGAACTCAGACAATGTACAATTCCATGTGACTTCTCTTGCCACACGTGTTCCACTTCCTACTTCCCGGAAGCGTGAAAACTTACATATAACATAACGCGACTCAACAAGAAGTGTTAGACATGAACTTATCAATAATCACCAAACTAATCTATAGTAACCATAACTCTGCTACCAAGAAATCTGATCCAGCGCTAACAATAAAAATTATTCTCCTATATACTTCGGACATCCAGGTGCAATTACTCCTTCAACACACACACTATAGCCATATGACGGTGGGGCCCATAACACCGCATATACATTCACTTACTCATTTGTTCCCTGGATTTCCTCCGTCAATAACCTAGGAGAAAACGATTCGCTGGAAGGAGACGGGATACCTCTTTAACATGACATAATATTTCTCTTTGCTTTAAGGTATTCCGCTCATTGGTCGATGGATCAACTAGTAGGAATCAGTTGATGGTGATTAAGACCAGCTCAATCACAATAAACTCTTTAATTTATTTTAATCATTGAGCTAAAGAATCACTGAGTCATTTGTTTAAAGAATAATAATGTTTATATAAAGTTTTGAATGCAGGAAATGAGGTTAAGCTTATTATTCAGATCATTACATTTATCATCAATATAAGAATAACTTGAAATTGCAATGCATTTTTATTAGACGGAAAAATAAGGATATCATAGTAAGAACTCTTAAAGATCAACCTATCTATCTGGGGGAAATCTAATGGTTCTAAAATAAAAATCTATCAGGAAAATTCTCCTCAAGCAGCATCTTATACTCAACTGGAAAAGAAAAATAGCAGCAGCAGCATCAGCTCGTCAGCATCAGCAACCGCAACTTCACTCATCTACAGCATCTAACTTCTCCAGCATCTGCTCTCCAGCAACTTCTCCCGCAGCCTCTCCCACAGCATCTACCGCAGCATCTACTCTCCAGCATCTAACCCCTCCCACCAAGAGTAGGTCTTCTTATACCCTAATTCTAGCTTACAGCATAAAATGTTTCTTCTTCATGGCGTGACTCTTTCTCATTGGTCAAAACTCAGGCCCATAAACATTTTAATCAAACTTCCTGGTCTTAACCAGTTCCTTGTGGAATGTCCATGCAAGCATCGTTTCCCACAGTTCATGCAATTGCTCATCCGTTTCGATCAGTCCAAATTGTATCTTTTTCTGCTACATTTTGGGTTTAACAGTTCCGTCTATTGATTCAGTTGGACTTCTCACGCTTCTTGCTGATCATCTTGGCACACATCTGCTCAGAAAGGTCACAACAGCCTTGACCATACTTCCATCTTAGCCTCTCAGCATCAGCACGTGATCATCCCTTTTCCACAGCCTCTCTCCTCTATCACATGGTCCCCCGCTCATGCGTACTCTAGCAACTGGCGGCCATTTTATATCGCTGCTCGACAGGCCTAAGCGCACTATTTTCAAAGATAAACAAAATATTGTTAAAACAAAGAAATATAAACCCTTTCGTTTCCCTCCCGTCTTTCTACGTACCCCAATTAGGTATTACCTAGCAAAAAGCAACATATAAAGCTGTCCCTTACTTACCATCGCTTTATTTTGCAACCACACGTTTTATTTAAAAGCACAGATCATGCATTTATTATGTAATTAGTACGCAAATATTATGTTATGTTAGACACGTAAACAATTATAAGTTGATTATTTTGCACACGGAATAGCGTGTTACCTTTAACCCTTAACATGTAACATACATTGTTGGTTAGTTACTTACGAACATGTTTATTAATTATTTTACGAAAATATTAGGAGGTTAACATTTTTTCATTTACCCTGCTCCATCAATGGTACCAGGTGAGATGTTGTTTCAAGAACGCTGGTCCATTTCCGTGTACAGCTTTGTATGCTAGGCATGGGGATTTGAAGTCGATTCTTTTCTTCATAGGAAGCCAGTGAAGTTTTTTCAAGCCTTCTGAAATGGATTGGAATTTGGGAATGTCTAGCAGCATTCTGGCGGCCGCGTTCTGCGCTCGCTGAAGCTTCATCATGTGCTGTTTTTGAAGGTCTAAGTATAATGCATTTCCGTAGTCCAGTCTGGCCATGACTAGGACTGTCACTAGTGTTTTTACTGCTTCTGGGTGAATGAAGGTACGTACTTTGCGAATTGATTTCAAAGTTAGAAACACCAGGGAGACAACTTTGTTGACCTGATCTTGGAAGGTAAGCCTGTCATCAAAAATGATGCCAAGGTTCCTCACTTTATGTACTGGAGTAGGTAGAGCTCCCATGCTGGGGGGCCACCAGTTCTGTGACCAAAGAGAGGTATCTGTTCCCAGTAGGAGGACCTCTGTTTTAGTTCAGTTGAGCTTTAGACAATTTGTCCCCATCCATTGGTTAATGTGGGACATGCATTGTCTGAAACGATCAGCTGTTTCATCGGGGCTACTTGAAATGGACACCACAATCTGGGTGTCATCCGCATAGTTTATTAGTGTGAAACCAAATTGCCTGATATTAGCTAAAGGGGTCACATAAAGGTTGAACAGGGTGGGGCTCAGAGAGGAGCCCTGTGGCACCCCACATGGCAGCGAAAACTGCTCTGAACAGGAGTTGCCGATCTGAACATATTGGTATCTGTTGTTCAGATAGGATTTAATCAGCTTTTGAGCAGTGTTCTTGACTCCTATCTCCTGGAGCCTTCTGATTAGAACGTTGTGGTTCACGGTGTCAAAGGCCGCCGATAGATCCAACAGGATCAAGGCGGCCTTGGCCCCTGTGTCCAGTATTGCCCGGATCTCCTCTGCTGCCATAATCAGGGCAGTTTCTGTACCGTGCTCTTGTCGGAAGCCATACTGAGATGAATCTAATAAGTCTGCCGAGGAGATAAAGGTCGTAAGTTGGATGTTGAGGATTTTTTCCAAGACCACGACATGATGTATTAAACACACACTTTGCCTCTCATATTTGAAACAAGATGTTTCAAATATGAAGGAAAGCAAAAACAGCACTATTGAAACCCTTATATTGTGAATGTTCCTCAGCCCACTCTTTGAGAAATGTGTGAGCGAATCAACGGCATCTATCCTCAGCAGCAGAGTGAGGGCTTGTATTGCAGTTGATCTGTTGTTCTAATTTTGTGAACCCCCTTTCAGTTCAGAAAAATTAAGCAGCACTTTGCACGGTTGCTTTATTACCGATGCATTCATCAGTCTCCAGCCAATACAAATAGCAATTACAAAGTTGTTCCCGGCTGGCAAGTTAGCGGCACGTCTTGTCCAGTTTTGCTCATTGATTTCCATTAGGGTACCTGTATGCTTTTTCCTTCTAAAAGAAGAAATGTAGGGCCACATGCATGACCATCAGGTTTCGGGTCTTCAAATTGCGATTTTTAGCAAATCGTAATTTGCGAGCCGCAAAACCTGATGTACACCAGTGTCTCAGACACTGTTTGCGATTCCCAAATGGGTTGCAAGGGACCTGCCTCATTATTATTCATGAGGTAGGTCAAAATTTGCAACCAATTGGTAATGGCTGGCACTCACAGGGATGTTGGCCTGGTGGGGTCAGCTGACCACCATGTCTGTGACTGTTTTTTAAATAAAGCAGTTTTTTTTAAAAATGTAGCCTGTTTTCCTTAAAGGAAAACGGGATGCATTTCAAAAATAAAAATGAAAAGTTTCTTTCATTTTTTTACAGTGGGCAGTGGTCCGTCGGACCACTGCCTGCTCTGAAAAAATGTTGGCGATCCCATTCACAAAGGGAAGCAGTCCCTTTGGGACCCCTTCCCGTTTGCGAATGGCTTGCCACCAATTTGAAATTGGTGGTAACTGTGTGATTGTTTTGCAACCACATTCCCAGGCGCAAAACATTCATACATACCAGTGCGACTCGCCATTAGGAAGGGACGCAATTTACACGCCCCTTCCAAATAGCAACTCGCAAACCCTATTTTGCGAGTCGGCAATAGGTTGCCAACTTGCAAAATAGGGTTGGTTCATAGGAAAATGCATTTGACTGGTTGCCGTTTGCGACCGGTAAAATGCGTTGTACATCTGGCCCAATAATACTGAATCCTAGCATGCAGATTAAAAAACAGGATCGATCAAGCTACTTGCACCTGATCTAGGATCAGGTTCCCCATCAGCCCCACCCACCTGCCTCTGCACAAACGTGGAAATAGAATGCTGCTTATTTGAAGCAAACAGCAAAATGCAATGCATTTATTATGAGTATTAGAGTTTCTGAAGCGCTTCATGACCCTAGCTAGAGAACAATGTGTAATATGTTTGGATGGAAAGGTCAGCGGGCCATTATGGAAGCATGGTGCACCTCCTGTGTGAAACTGTGACCTGGCTGTGTTTGGAGCCTTGAGGGTTGTGCTAAGGAAGGGGATGTTCTACACCTACATGTGAATTGGTGAGACTGGTTCAGTGGGTGCAGTGGTACGTTTTTTGTGGAGATGTGGTTGAGGCCATCCGTGGGCTTAGTTTTCAAGGCCTAAAGAGTCCACCCAACCTGTGTCTTCCGACCTGGCCTCTTGTGGGTTGGGATGGTGCTAGGAATGGACGTGGTGGTTGGCACCAGTGGCGGTGGAATCACCATTTGTGATAAATGTGGCTATTGCTGGCTGTGGAGTGGTCTCCTGTGGAAGACTTTGAACCTCAGCACTTCTCTCTCTCTCTGAAAGACTGAGTTGTTGTCACATACAAGACGTTCCATACCAAGAAGATACAGGAAGCCCTGGATTAGACGTGGGCAGCAGCTTCCTGTCCACAACTGCTCATTTCACCAGTTCTCTTCAACCTGGACCCAATGAAACTGTCTCTCAAAGAAAGGAGAAAGGGAGACAAAGAGGGGAAACGTTATGGGCTGTTCAATCATTAATGGAAAAACTGATGATTAGCATAGGTCCCTCTTCATCATGACCAGCATCCGACAGTTCACAGCCATCCTTGATTTCCAAGCAGAGAGATCGGGTCACTAAGCAATGAGGGAACACCTCTGATAGAATAGTTCAGTGTCTCAAGCCTCCCATCTACAGGATCCAAGAGAGCAGTGTCCTCGCAGGCCATCGTCGTGTGTCAGGTCCTCTCAGTGAGAAAATACAAGATCCCTGTCTAGCTGCATGACCCTGTGAGTGAGATGCACAGGTCCCCGCAGTGGCTCACTCAGTGAGTTGTACAGACCTCACGGGATGCACAAAATGCCTCCAGTGATAAAGCTCAAATTACCTGCTCAAGGTGCATATATTCCCATCAGTGTAAAGCTCAAGATTCCTCAGGGAGGTGCACAAGGACTCTCAATGAGTTGGAGAAGGGTCTTCAGTGAGATGCACTGACTCCCTCTCATTGTGAAACATGTGCCCCTATCAGTAACATCTTCTGGGGTTTGTTTGATTAGTGGTAGCGATGTTGATTTTATAAGCTATCGTAATGCAGGTAGGAGGTTAATTTACTTACACTCGAGGACTGCCCTGCTCTACCACCCTACTGAATATGCAGTGCCCTCAGTTTCTTTGTCCATGGATGTTGTCTCACACTGTGAAGGTCAAAATCAGTGTGCTGTTAAGGACATGTGTTACTTTGGGGAAGAGGGGAGCAGCGCAGACCACTGACACCAGGTTTGTGTGAAAAAGGCTGCTACATCTATTAACCTCTTAACCAATGAAACTTCCTACAGGACCTTAAACTTCCTGGCTCGTCCAGGGGTGAACTTGCCTACCCATTCCCTTTCAGCCTGAATTGCCGTTCACAACAACAATAACGGTAAACCATTGCAACTTCTCTGCCAACCGCCTAAGCACCTGCATCAAGCGACAACCTTTCCAACATAACTCCTTTTGCTCACCTGTATGCAACAAAACTTGCCCAATGAGGATGATGCACGAGAAAAGAGTGGTGACCCCCACCCGAAAAGCCGAAGTAATGGAACGGGAGGGTGGGACAAAAATGTTATCTACCAGTTACCAGCCACCGCGTCACTGAGGTAAAATGGTGGCTGGTAACATGAAATGGCTGCATATATAGCCCTGGGCTACATAAGTAGCCCAAAAAATGCACAAACCCAGAGCAGTCGTCCAACTGCTCCACTTCCCCAAAATCCCCGGGGGGCAGACCTCCCTGTGGTCGGCTGCCCCCGAAGTCCCCCTTGGGGAAGAGGGGAGCAGCGCAGACCACTGACACCAGGTTTGTGTGAAAAAGGCCGCCTTATTGAAACAGGTGCACATCACAAAACAGCCTTGGTCTTTACCTTACAAAACTACAACCTCACTATACAAAGTTAATCACCTACGTTAAGCTACCCCCAGCCCTAAAATGTCCCCCCACCACAACTTAATTCAGCAATATCGTACATGCTCCAGAGCTGGTCATCTGCAACTGAGACCTTTAAACTCACTTCCCTCTTTACTACATCTATTAACCTCTTAACCAATGAAACTTCCTACAGGACCTTAAACTTCCTGGCTCATCCAGGCGTGAACTTGCCTACCCGTTCAGCCTGAATTGCCGCTGACAACAACAATAAACTTCGGTAAACCATGGCAACTTCTCTGCCAACCGCCACCCAGAAAAAGGGGACCCACAAGTGCGTCCTTTTTCTGCCCCCCACCCCCTAGGGAAAGAGTTACGAACTATCGGTTGTTGAGCATCAACACCAGCTGTAGCTGCGACAGATAGAGTTCAATGCCTATGGAAGAGAACCATACCCTAACTCCCCGAAAATACCACATCCTCATAATGAAAATCTGAATGCTCAACTCTGCCCAGGACAATGTCCTTGCAAAAAAGGGCGGCGCATTTCCTAGAACTGCTTCCCCCTAGCCCTGACTATGGCTGCTGGCTTGCCCGTCACACACCCAGCCTATCATGGAACAAACTCCATCCACAAAGTGTGGCAACCAGCCCATATCTCATGAATCTCCCACAGGTCCTCCTTCATGGAGTTAACACTGACCAACCCTGCTGAAACACTGATTTATTCCCACCTAAATGTATAAGCAGTATATCAGGACACTTACCCCCCATTGGTAGTCTAATTACAAAGGGAGAGGGCCCCTTCTCCCCCTCATACCCCTTTTTCATACCAGCTGATGGAGTACATAGCAACAATAACCACCAAAAAATGTTTTATGCCTGCTGGACTTCTAGTGTCTTGACGTACGAGTGGCCCAAAAGTCCATATCTGCAAACCCGTAGCCTGTGGTCCGGGAACAAAACCTGAAAAACAGAAACAAAGTTGACAACCTGTACCATTATTTCAACAAACACCCTTCCCCCCTTCTAACATGGCTCTGACCCAGCACTAAACAAGTCTGAATGGCTGGCCCCCCGGCAAACCGAGCAAACCTAACTATGTGACATAACTGGAGCCACCAGTTCCTGCCTGCACTCCTTTGCTCTGGCGTAAATATGTAGATCCATACCCGCAGGCCTACTACGGACAAACCGACTACCTCCCAGAGAATGGCCTTACTCCCCGTACCCCCAAAAAGTTCATGGGCCTGCAATGCTCAGGAAAAAACATCTCGGCCATAAGGGCCGAGAACAAAAACCACATTGACATTCCCACTACACGTCCTGGAGGAAAACAAGTCCACCGCACTGAAAATGGAGAATGACAAGGGCTCCTCTTAGGATCACCAGCCAACTTCCCGCCCTCTAAATATTCTCCTCCCAATCACACCTGCGGAGGGTGCATATTCCCACCAAAGCTTGCCTGTGAAGTCAATATTTGCCTGGTTGCCATAAATGGTTGTCCATGACTCTCCTTCGACCATGAAAGCCTTATAAATCTCATTATGTCTTGTATCCTACCCCATTCCTTCGACCTCCCCCTGGCCCCACCCGCTAAAATACAGACCAGGCCTTGGCATAAGCTGTCCTCGTCTACACTGCTATAGCAAACGGCTATCCACTAAAGCATCTATTTCCCCCTAATAACTAAAGATCCTGAGTCATCCCGGTCCTGACTTTGTCCACCTCCTTGGTCAGACCATGTAACCTCTCTCACTGTGCACTAGCCAGAGCATCAACAATGCCGGTGTCCCCATTTTAGAGCAAAACCCCTGACACCTCAAAGCTGCCTTGCTGATTACCTATTCCCCACCCAAACCACTGATTTGGCTTAAATTCTAAAGCGAACTCCTGTATGCCAACTGTTCCCCCCGAGAACGCCCCTGCTACCCCAAGGAGAACCTTTTATAGAAGGCCATGCTGTGGCCACAATGTGTCAGCCTCCGGTGGCCACACCTCGGCACACCAATGCCCCTGCCAAGAAGGCCCAAAAGCAAAAAACCCACTGCTGCTCCTGCACAGATCTCCGTGTCCAAATCCCTGTCTGTCAATACTGCTAGGTGAACCCCAAAGAGTTGTAGAAAGACTCTGCGGCTAGTCTGATAACACGGTGCGGTTACGGCAACCCAAGTGAGATACCCCAACCTCTTAACCCCTGCCCACCCCGCTCTCATTACCCTGCATGCAAGGTTCCCAATGTCCCCAACAGGATCTGCACCTCCCTGCCTGTTACTTTCGCCTGCCCCAAGATTGTCTCCAGAAGCCTCTGCTTGTAACTCTCCTGTCCCCTAGCAACCAGGTTTTCATAGCCCTTGAATTAAGATTTATACCAATAAAAAACATGACTGTGTTGGTTCCCACTGCGTCCTTCTGCTGCCAATGTCAAACCTGATCACCCATGAGCTCCTGGAACCTACCAGCCTGTGCTGGCAGTCTGCGGCACTGGATTTCCCTTTTACCAGTACGTCATCCAAGTAATGCGTTATGCCCCGTAACCAGTGCACCATGTTGAACTCCATTGTAAGGAAATACTGAAGCACCCCAAGAGAGCACCCAAAAAAGAGCATCCCCTTACACGTGGTTTGTCGCCCTAGTATCTGTCCTGGAATTGGATTCTCACACATCTGAAAGTCGACAGGGTGCTCTTCACCATAAGCGCCCCCTGTTCCACTCTTTTCCCTAAAATTGACTGATGAGTGTGTCACAGAAACTTGTTCCTCAGATATAAATTCATTGACTGACTATCCGTCTGCCCACGAAATGTACTGAAAACAACCTACCTGCCCCTGTTCCTCTACAGTATCACTCAGAAAAAGGGGGAGGCACAGCTAACTCATTCCTTGCCCCCCTCAAGAAACCCCACCACCCTACCTTATCAAATCTCTTTGCCCACTTTGCCTCTCACTACCTGCCTGTGATTGAAAGGTGGCCGCCCAGTGTCGCACTCTCTGGCCTTCCTCCCAGACTGAATCTCCATGGGAAACCTTGTAACCACAGCTTGTTGACATCCTTACATTCATAGTAGAAAAGCCCCAATTCCATTATGTCCAATGTGAATTGCATAAGAGCCTGTACCTCCAGGCCCTGTCCACCCCTCCCTGCCTGTGGAAAAACTACAGCTGCCCAAGTCTTGCTGGACCACTGGACCGACCCTGGCCCCTAGCCATGTGCCCATACGTGTCTGTCTGTGCCTTTGTAATGCTCATATCAAACTTTATAATGCTCCGTCATGTAGAGTCCTTCACTGCAATCCCAATGAGCTCCAAAGTGGCCACTCCCTCCTTCACCGCACCCCCTACTCCTCCTAGGTTGGGACACCCCTGGAATGACTGGTATATGAACAGTGTACCTCAGGCCATAAAGTAGTTTTACCCAACTTAGCTAGTCCCATATTATGGTACCCTAACCCCGGTCAATGTCGCCCAAATGTGCCACTGGATAATAGGCCGTACGAGCCCTGAGTTTGTCATCCTGCCCCGCCCAAGCGTGACTTCCATAATTTATTTGGGCTTTCCGATTATGTACATCTGTGAAAGTAGTGCGACTGTCCGAGGACTTTACAGAAAACTAGCATAGCTAAACTTTCACCGTCCATGTCTCTATAACCGCCGGCACTTCCCTGTTTGTACAGCTCAACTACTTCCTCTTCCGACCCCTTTTTGGACCTTAGCTCCCTAATCATTTGTTTCAGAGTCTCCTTTCACTCCATTTTTCTGGTCTTCCCCTTAATAGCAAAGAGTGGTGAGCAGCGGCTTTGGATGTCCCATAAGTGGTAGTAACTCCCTACACCAGTTTGCCTGTCTTTCCTGACTCTGCCGCCTGGTCCCCTGTGCCCCACCCCCAGTCTCTGAACTTGCACTCCTGTCTGCCACCCGAATGGGGGATGCAGATAGTTCTGAAACTGACTCCACTTACCCTACGGTCCAAAGTACCTCCTGATGTAGTTCCCCATGACCTCACAGTGAAACAACTGTCTGTATATTGTGCCCACCCGAACCAAGACTCGTGTCCCCCCCCCATATCAACCTTTCCTGAGACGGGCCTCCCCACTTATACCAACACCAGCTTTGGCGGGCCTCTCCGCTCGTATCGCTCGGGCAGGACTCCCCACATCAACACCAGCTTAGGTGGGCCTCCCCACTTGTACCGCTCTGGCGGGCCTCCCTGCTCAGATGAGGCTCCTTCGCCACCCACAGCATAGGCAGGACTACCCGCTAGCACCATTTAGGCTGGCCTTCCCGCTCCCAGAAGGCTCCTTCACCTCCTCAAATAAATAACCCTGTTTGCTGTGCCTGCCCCACGTCAGCTTACCTGGCGCCAAAGCTGGTGCCCGCTCCAGGGCCCGCCGCTTTGCCATGCCTTTGTGCCGCAAGGTTCCACAACTTCTGCCTTGAGGGTGCCAAGAACCTGCATCCTGCAAAATGTTACTGGCATATGGGTTAACAGTACCCCCCGCACAGCTTCTTTGTTGACAACAATTTGGTACCCCTATTGTACCTCATGCTCACTCTCAATTGCTCTACCTCATCTTCAGGCACTCGCATGCATATGTCATGTTTCACCACCAGAATCTGTTGTAAACACCTTTTATTGGGGGCCGTACCCTGCCCTCCAAACCTATCCAATGATGCGGGATGACTCAACCTGTACGCCAGTCTGCTGGGGACTGTATTAAGCCCTCCAGCGTGCTGCATCGCCGTGGCCACACAAGACCTTCTTGGGGTTTTGATCTTGTTGACCGCCGTCCATCTGGCCGCATGGGCCTCGCCTTCTCTTCCCTTCAGGGCCCTAAGCCGCACTAAGCTCTCCCGAATCTGCCACTCCCGTTACACTGTCGACCTGTGTAAAGCCATTACAGGCCCAGTGTGCTGGTACCACCCAAACAGAACGCCTACAACTACACTGTCCTAAGCTCGATAGTCCTGATAACCCCACCTTCTTTAACAGCCCGCTACACCCAACACCTGTAAGCCCGCCCCCCCCAACGTCCTCTGTCAGGCCCCTACCAGCGCCTCCCTGTCCACTCAACGTAGAACCCCTTCAAAGCAGTACTCCTGCTCCCTGCCTTACCCCGGGGGTCCTGATCCCAGCTGACCCTCCTTCAAGGCCGCTCTCCCTGACCCAGTCAAGGGCGTTCCACTTGCTGCCTATACCACCAGTCCCCCATCAACGCCCCCTAAAGGTGAGGGGCCCTGCTATTAGAGCTTCCCAGTGGGGTGAAAAACTGGGGGGCTTCCAAAGGGGGCGTGGCCGATGTAATTAAGGGGTACAGCTCAAATCACGTAAACTGAACTTCTGTGCTTAGCATAGTGTGCCGCCTGACTGGTATTTTGCTGCTTCTGGCACTGCATCCAGATATATAGTACAACAAGTAACATTACACCTACACCAAGCCAGGGCTATGTGAGAAATTGGAGAGCCCGATAGGGACCCCTCCCAGCACCTGCCTTTAGCGCTCCCTCCTTCCTCCCTGCCAATTCCCAGGGCTGCGTGCGCTTCCTCCGCGGCCCCGCCCACACTACACCCTACAAGGCCTCTAACGACTAGCAAGAGGCCTTGCGTTCGCCCAGTGCAGTCCCCGCGGTCCCGCTATCACTGGAGCTGGAGGCCTTGCTCTCCACCCAGGCCGCACCATATGATGGTGCGCCACCACAGGCCGGCCATGCCCGCTTACGGGAGGCCCACAGGCCATCTGAGACCTCACGGGCTGCTGACCGAGTACAGGAGCGGCCCGCCCTATTTCCTGAAACGCTGCCTTCCCGGGGGCCGGCACCGTGGTGAAAATACCCCATCTGCCATGGAGACCCAGTAGGCCGGTGTATGTTTGCTGTCCGCCCCCGCCCCCCTCCCTACAATGCGGCGCACTGCCGGCAGCCACAGCACCAGGGCCAGCTTGCCCTCAATGGGCAGCCTCACAACCACCCCACAGATAAGGTAGTCATAATCCTAACATACCTAAACACGACTAAAAATGCTATCTATGATTAGAAAGAAATGTTCCTCTACCTTGACAAAAATGTTATCTACCAGTTACCAGCCACCATGTCACTGAGGTAAAATGGTGGCTGGTAACATGAAATGGCTGCATATATAGCCCAGAGCTACATAAGTAGCCTAAAAAAAGCCCAAACACGAGCAGTCGTCCAACTGCTTCACTTCCCCAAAATCCCCAGGGGGCAGACCTCCCTGTAGTCGGCTGCCCCCCAAGTCCCCCATGTAGCATAGCAGTCAAGCGACTCACTGACATGAGTGACGCCATCATCCAATCACATCTTTTCAACCTTTGTGCTTGTACTTTTGTGATCAAGAAGTCTGTGGCTGAAAAGGGCTGCTGGCGGAATGTATCAGTATGCTCCTCACCGGCAATAGTTTGATTACTGGAGGCACAAGGGATGCTGGACTGTTCCCATGAGGCACAGGGTCAGACTGATTTGCATATGGCCATGTCTGAACTGGGGTGGTGGAGTGAGCTAAAGAATGATGATGGATTAAACCCAGATCAGTTGACTGGGGGTGAGTGTTTGATTGGCTCAAACGTTCCGTCCATCATCCCCTTTTGTATCGCTTTGTTCGCCCTAAGTTGGCGGGGGTATGCCCAGACGTGGGTCCCTTGCTCACTTTGCCACTGGATTCAAGCAAGCCTGGCTGATGACGGCTGGAATGCCAGAAACCGGTCCTAGGATGCTTGTTTCCGGTCCAGGGAAGACATGGCTTGGCAGTTCGGGCTGGACTGTTCCCATGAGGCACAGGTTCAGACTGATTTGCATATGGCCATGTCTGAACTGGGGTGGTGGAGTGAGCTAAAGAATGATGATGGATTAAACCCAGATCAGTTGACTGGGGGTGAGTGTTTGATTGGCTCAAACGTTCCGTCCATCATCCCCTTTTGTATCGCTTTGTTCGCCCTAAGTTGGCGGGGGTATGCCCAGACGTGGGTCCCTTGCTCACTTTGCCACTGGATTCAAGCCTGGCTGATGACGGCTGGAATGCCAGAAACCGGTCCTAGGATGCTTGTTTCCGGTCCAGGGAAGACATGGCTTGGCAGTTCGGGCTGGACTGTTCCCATGAGGCACAGGTTCAGACTGATTTGCATATGGCCATGTCTGAACTGGGGTGGTGGAGTGAGCTAAAGAATGATGATGGATTAAACCCAGATCAGTTGACTGGGGGTGAGTGTTTGATTGGCTCAAACGTTCCGTCCATCATCCCCTTTTTATCGCTTTGTTCGCCCTAAGTTGGCGGGGGTATGCCCAGACGTGGGTCCCTTGCTCACTTTGCCACTGGATTCAAGCCTGGCTGATGACGGCTGGAATGCCAGAAACCGGTCCTAGGATGCTTGTTTCCGGTCCAGGGAAGACATGGCTTGGCAGTTCGGGCTGGACTGTTCCCATGAGGCACAGGTTCAGACTGATTTGCATATGGCCATGTCTGAACTGGGGTGGTGGAGTGAGCTAAAGAATGATGATGGATTAAACCCAGATCAGTTGACTGGGGGTGAGTGTTTGATTGGCTCAAACGTTCCGTCCATCATCCCCTTTTGTATCGCTTTGTTCGCCCTAAGTTGGCGGGGGTATGCCCAGACGTGGGTCCCTTGCTCACTTTGCCACTGGATTCAAGCCTGGCTGATGACGGCTGGAATGCCAGAAACCGGTCCTAGGATGCTTGTTTCCGGTCCAGGGAAGACATGGCTTGGCAGTTCGGGCTGGACTGTTCCCATGAGGCACAGGTTCAGACTGATTTGCATATGGCCATGTCTGAACTGGGGTGGTGGAGTGAGCTAAAGAATGATGATGGATTAAACCCAGATCAGTTGACTGGGGGTGAGTGTTTGATTGGCTCAAACGTTCCGTCCATCATCCCCTTTTGTATCGCTTTGTTCGCCCTAAGTTGGCGGGGGTATGCCCAGACGTGGGTCCCTTGCTCACTTTGCCACTGGATTCAAGCCTGGCTGATGACGGCTGGAATGCCAGAAACCGGTCCTAGGATGCTTGTTTCCGGTCCAGGGAAGACATGGCTTGGCAGTTCGGGCTGGACTGTTCCCATGAGGCACAGGTTCAGACTGATTTGCATATGGCCATGTCTGAACTGGGGTGGTGGAGTGAGCTAAAGAATGATGATGGATTAAACCCAGATCAGTTGACTGGGGGTGAGTGTTTGATTGGCTCAAACGTTCCGTCCATCATCCCCTTTTGTATCGCTTTGTTCGCCCTAAGTTGGCGGGGGTATGCCCAGACGTGGGTCCCTTGCTCACTTTGCCACTGGATTCAAGCCTGGCTGATGACGGCTGGAATGCCAGAAACCGGTCCTAGGATGCTTGTTTCCGGTCCAGGGAAGACATGGCTTGGCAGTTCGGGCTGGACTGTTCCCATGAGGCACAGGTTCAGACTGATTTGCATATGGCCATGTCTGAACTGGGGTGGTGGAGTGAGCTAAAGAATGATGATGGATTAAACCCAGATCAGTTGACTGGGGGTGAGTGTTTGATTGGCTCAAACGTTCCGTCCATCATCCCCTTTTGTATCGCTTTGTTCGCCCTAAGTTGGCGGGGGTATGCCCAGACGTGGGTCCCTTGCTCACTTTGCCACTGGATTCAAGCCTGGCTGATGACGGCTGGAATGCCAGAAACCGGTCCTAGGATGCTTGTTTCCGGTCCAGGGAAGACATGGCTTGGCAGTTCGGGCTGGACTGTTCCCATGAGGCACAGGTTCAGACTGATTTGCATATGGCCATGTCTGAACTGGGGTGGTGGAGTGAGCTAAAGAATGATGATGGATTAAACCCAGATCAGTTGACTGGGGGTGAGTGTTTGATTGGCTCAAACGTTCCGTCCATCATCCCCTTTTGTATCGCTTTGTTCGCCCTAAGTTGGCGGGGGTATGCCCAGACGTGGGTCCCTTGCTCACTTTGCCACTGGATTCAAGCCTGGCTGATGACGGCTGGAATGCCAGAAACCGGTCCTAGGATGCTTGTTTCCGGTCCAGGGAAGACATGGCTTGGCAGTTCGGGCTGGACTGTTCCCATGAGGCACAGGTTCAGACTGATTTGCATATGGCCATGTCTGAACTGGGGTGGTGGAGTGAGCTAAAGAATGATGATGGATTAAACCCAGATCAGTTGACTGGGGGTGAGTGTTTGATTGGCTCAAACGTTCCGTCCATCATCCCCTTTTGTAGCGCCAGAATTAGGACCAGGGAAAACCTGGTCTTAACCTGGCGAAGCGAGGAGAAATTTGTTATTTCTCCTCGTTTTGCTGTTTTCATGTGTGCTGTGTTGTGCAGCACACATGAAAACAGCAAAAGGCTAATGATTGTTTATGTACAGAAAGGTCCCCCTTCCTGCAGATAAAAAAACTGTTTTTTAAAATGCTGTTTGCAACATCTATGTGTGCTGCATTAAGCAGCACACATAGAAGTTACAAAACGGCATTTCAAGATTGTTTATGTGCAGGAAGGAGGACCTTCCTGTACATAAACAATCTTCCCCTGCACGCAGACACCCTTGCACTATGGTGCAAGGGTGCCTGCGTTGGCGCTAGGCTGCTAAGTGTAACACCAGCGCAGGGAGAAACGAAGGGCTGCGCCATATTCTTGTAAATATGGTGCAGCCCTGCGTTTCGGAAGTGGCGGAGTGAGGCGTTAAGCCAGCAAGGCTAACGCCTCACTCCCCCGCTAACCTTGTAAATATGCCACTAAGTGCCTGAGTACAAGTTGCATGGTAAACTGGTGCCGCAAATGCCAGGTCTGGAGCTACCAATTTTGCCCTTTAATTGTCCTCCTGTACGATGCAATTAGGAGTTATTCAGCCGGAAGAGGTTATTAACATGCAGTACCGGTTTCAGTCAAATACCGTGCGTGGTTTCTCATACCTGCCCACATACCAGTCCGCTTTCCACTCCTGTTTATCATCTGCTTTGAGCAGGTATCAAATGGGGGTGGGGACTTCTGCAGGCCACAGGGCAAGAGAAGGGAGGAGGCCTGGGGCGAGCAGGGGAGGCTGGGGGCAGGTTCCAAACACACCAGCCAGCTCACCAGAAACCAATTAGCAATCATGGAAAGCACTATAAAAACCAGGCCTGCACTGGCCGTACCAGGGCCGGACTGGGAACCAAAACCGGCCCTGGCAAAGTGCTCGGCTGGCCCCCCCAGGGGGTTGGGGATGCGGCTGAGCTGTTTGCCAGGGCCAGTTTCGGCCGATTTTGTTACAGGGGCCGATATTGCAGCTATGCTGCAAAAACGGCCCTGTAACAAAAACGGCCCTCCAGGGGCCCAAAACCGGCTCCCACCCTGGCGGCCCACCGGGGAAATGCCCGGTGCCCGCTACGGCCAGTCCGGCCCTGGGCCGTACCAGGCACCGGGTGCGTTCCCGGTGGAATGGCGGCAGGCTGGGCACTGGTTTCACTGCTGGTGGGGCCAGGTCGTGTAGCTGGGGGACGGGCCGGCAGGGTTTCCTGCCTACAGCGCTTCAGCACTTTACAAACAAACAATGCAAAACAAATGGGTTTAAGGCGTCCGGTCAGACCACGCTTGCCTCAAAACCATTTATTTTTGCATTTGTCTGGTGCCTGTCTCCTGCAGGGTTGCCAGGGAAGCACTGACCTTCAGGGCTTTAGGGGAAAGTGGTGAGGGGCCTACTGGTGTTTCCCTCAGAGAGTCCAGTACATATATGATAAAGGGGTGTGGGTGGAGGCCCTCTGACTGAAACCACTCTCCTGTACGTGAGTTCCCTTGGTTCCTCACTTCTTTGTATCCCTCTCGTGTTGCCTCCTATTTTGATTCACTTCACCCCTGATCGTGTGAAACTGTCCTTTGGAGATTCCTCAGATGGAATAAACTCACTTGTACTCATATCACCTCCACTCTTTCTCCAGGGAGCATTCACCGTTTCTCTGATGTTGCTGCTGGGGATCCACATTGTCACGTTATACCAAGGATAAAGACTCACGTTGTGCCATAAGAACATCACACTGAATATTGCCCTTGCCTTGTTTCATCCACCTTGGTCTCATTGTTCTCGGCTTTGAGTTCCCTGGGGGGTCATCTCATGCTGTTCAGTTTGACATACTGGTGAGCAGCGGTCCTTCAAGGGGGTGGGGCCCCTTTGTGGATCCACTCCTGCGGGTATTTATGCCTCTTCCATCACAAATGGACGCAAAGTAATCTGCAACATTGTGCAGAAGTACTGTAACTGCTCCAAAGCGTCTTAAAGTTACTGAGTATGCTCTCTCCCTAGTTCTGGCGCACAATCAGGCTGCCGAGCACCACGCACCTTTGTGCGACGGTGTCTGTGTCATGTCTAGCGTAGGTTTTGTATGGGAAGAGTATCCTTCCTGTACAGATTACTATGCCTAGACAAACTTTTAAACTTTTCCCACTTTGTATGTGTGCTGTACAGTCAGAAAAGATTGGAAAAATAAAAGCATTTCTCCTTTTTATGCCTGCCTCAAAGATGTGTTATTTTTGGGTGCAAAACCCTGTCTACTATTGGTAGTAGATAGGATTTTATGTCAAAACCATGGGTGGTTGCTTGGGAGTGCCCATGTACCATCTACGGAACCCCCCCATTAATGCAAATCAGCACAACGCTTTCTGGCAAAACGTGTTTTGCGCTGGAAAGTAAATTCATAATAAACATTTTGAGCCAGTTTGTGCCACTTTTGTGATGTTAGTAAATCTGGCCCAAAATGTTCATGCTGCAGTCCAACGTCCAAGAGTCCTTGCAACTGGAGCCACCCAGTTACAAGATGCATAACAAGTGATTGCACGTGTATATGCACCCAAGACTTCCCAGGGACTGGGTACAGTGTGCGGGCTGAAGCTAACTGGGCTGGGTGTAACATGGGACCTCCACGGCCTAGGAGCAGGGCCCATAGAGCTGAATGTGGTGGTTATTAGTGGGGCTTGTGGTGGTATGCTGAGGGAGATACCAGTTCTTAATTTCTAAAAAAACATAAGTGCCAGGGCCCTCATCAGGAGGCCACTGCAGCTTGCACAACTCATTGCCCCTGTCGGTGCTGTCAATGACAGTACCAACACAACTACTAACTCACTCCTACAAGTGTGACCATTCCGTCGATTCCAGGCCCCCAAAGATATAAGAATGTCTTGGGCAGCAGGTATTAGTCATTGTAATGTATATTTAATTAATAAACAACTGTTGTTGTGTTCACCTCTAAATTAGACAAACAGCGGCATCATGTGACAGACTGTCATAGGTGCAGGTGTTGATAATTAAGTGCCAGTGACAAGCTCTGGAAACCACCAGCTCAATTTAACCACTGGGAGACACCAAAGAGAAGTCATGGGTGCCAATTAAAGATAACTGCAGATATCACAAGCAAAGGTTAGGTGCACAAGAAGAGGGTCTAGAGGAAGGGCCCTGAGGTATGGCTCTCAAAGTGACGGATGAAAGGCGTTCATGTCAATGCCATGATAGCCCTGGGACTGTGTTGGAAGTGGATACATTGTATAGTGGCAACTCAAGTACAACTATAAGTTGGAGATTATAAACTCCAGAGATACTACGGTAAGGTGCACACCCAATCTGTGAGTTGATGACATGCACACCATGTGGCCTATAGGCAAAGTTGGTGATAAAATATACTTCTCAGCGACAGGTGTGTATGTATATGGTGAAATGCAAACTGTTTGACTGGACAACTCATGTTCCATAGCTGTGTACCCCATCATATTGTACTACACAATACAAAATATATCTATATATCTACATCTATATTTCTATCTATCTATATATATATATAGCAAGCCGCAAGCTGCAATTGTGTGGATGTTTAACAACAGCTTGCCCCCTGACCTGGATAAAGAATGAATCGCTAGTGAAGGCGAAGGCAGGAAGAGAGGTTCAGCGCTGAGAGCCGAAGGGCTCTCTTAGCGGGGACTTTTTTGTCTGCGTGTTGCCCTCACTGTCGCTCCTTTGAATGGATTCGGAGTCGGGAGCAGGGCACCACAGCCGTGGTGAGGATCGGAAGCCAATGATAACTTTTCAAGTACAGATTGTGCATAGAGCTGAGGACGAACTACATAAGAACAGCATGAACTCTATTTGGTAATATCGCTCTGGGCGTAATGAATTAGATTGCTTCAACGCTGCTTATATTTAAATGATTACATTGAAAATTTAGAAGAAAATGGTGCACATAGTAATTATACCATGAACCATTTGAGGTGATAATTGTGAACTATTATGGACATTGCCACGATATT
Organism: Calotriton arnoldi; assembly: GCA_963921515.1. Taxonomy (NCBI): domain Eukaryota; kingdom Metazoa; phylum Chordata; class Amphibia; order Caudata; family Salamandridae; genus Calotriton; species Calotriton arnoldi. The sequence goes on from CAWUFW010025414.1 coordinate 30,573, forward strand.
TCACACAAGATTGAAGATATAAATTACTGCTATAACGATTGCGGCGGGGATTGTGAAGTATTTCTTTTATCTCTAGCATTGAACTAGTATTTAAAGAGCTTACAAAATGGCAATGTGTTTGGATTGATAAAGGCTGTTCATATCAGCCGAAACGCGTCTCCTACTTTTCTGCTGCTAAGAGATTGAAAACAATGGATTTCGTTTTACCCTGTGCAACTCGGTGCATTAAATGATGGACAGCTTCTGATCCTCGAGTGCGGGCTTTTCTTTTATTTAAGAAAGTATCTTGCATATATATATATAATTTGTTTTCACTGAAAAAACAAAGGTTACAGTGACGTTATAATTAGGAAATAGAACTGAAAAACCCTTAGAAATTCACTAAAAACCAAAGGTTACTGGGACGTTAAAGTTAGGAAATAGAACTAAAAAACCTTAGAAATTCACTAAAAAACAAAAGGTTACTGGGAGGTTATAGTTAGGTTCAGATTTTATACAAACAAAACCATAGAAATTCAGCAGTGATAGTTATCTCAAGCAACTATAATTCATGCCCTAAAGTAGCTATAACTCGTGCCCCCGCCATGCACAGTTTTCTCATCAATAATTTCACTGCAAATGTTACAATGATATTATCAATGATGTCATAGAAGATGTGATGAGTAATGTAATATGTGGGGTAATTAGCAGTGCATGGCGAGGTTGCGAGTTATAGCTACCTTAGGGCACGAGTTATAGTTACTTGAGGTAACTATAACTGATGAATTTCTATTGTTTTGTGTGTGTAAAATCTGATTCTAACTATAATGTCCCTGTAACCTTTGTTTTTTTAGTGAATTTCTAAGGCTTTTTTACTTCTATTTCCTAACTATAATATCCCTGTAACCTTTGTTTTTTTTCAGTGAATTTCTTCATTTTTTTTAATGCTATTTCCTGACTATAAAGTCCCTGTACCCTTTGTTTTTTTCAGTGAGTTTCTACGTTTTTTTAATGCTATTTCCTAACTATAATGTCCCTGTAACCTGGGTGTGTGAGTTGTTGTGTGGGTGTGTACGTGGGTGTGTGAATGTGTGGTGGGTGTGTCAGTGCATGCATGACTGGCTGTGTGGGTCTGTGGGTGGGTGTGAGTGGCTGTGTGGGTCTGTGAGTGGGTGGGTGAGTGGCTGCATGGGTGTGTACGTGGGTGTGTGAGTGGGTGTGTGAGTGCTTCTGTGGGTCTGAGTGGGTGTGTGAGTGGTTCTCTGGGTCTCTGAGTGGGTGTATGAGTGGCTGCATGAGTGTGTAAGTGGGTGTGTGTGGTTTTCTGGGTCTCTGAGTGGGTGTGTAAGTGGCTGTATAGGTGTATGAGTGGTCTTATGAGTCTCTGAGTAGGTGTGTGAATGGCTGTATTGGTTTGTGAGTGGATGTGTGTGGTTACCAGGATGTGTAAGTGGGTGTGTGAGTATGTAACTGGCTGTGTGGGTCTGTGAGTGGGTGTGTGAATGATTTTGTGGGACTCTGAGTGGGTTTGTGAGTGGCTGTACAGGTGTGTGAGTGTACGTGGGTGTGTGAATGCCTGTGTGGGTCTGTGAGTGGGTGAGTAAGTGGTTCTCTGGGTCTCTGAGTGGGTGTGTGAGTGGCTGTATGGGTATGTGAATGGGTGTGTGAACGGTGTTCTGGGTCTCTGAGTGGGTGTGTGAGTGGCTGTATGGATGTGTGAGTGGCTGTGTGGGTATGTAAGTAGGTGTGTTTGTTAGTGGGTCTGTGAGTGGGTGTATTTTTTTAAAAATTGGGATCTGGATCTGGGTATTTGCTGTGGATTCACACGGAGGGCTGTGCTAAGCACCGCTGTAAATCTGTGGATCCTTGCGAGCCCGAAAAAATATTTTTGGACAATATCTTGCACATGAAGGGTCCCTCACAGACCCCCCATCAGTCCCATGGGGTCAGGATACCTTTACCGGACCCCTTATATCATATTTACACTTTATTTCCGCCCCCTGGGAACTGTGTCCCGATTGACAAAATGGCGACTGCAACTTTTCTCTCAGGTTGCGGCCAGCAAATTACGGCATTGTTGTTTACACCTGGATCCGTGAATGCATTGCGGTTGATCCGCGTCTCTAGATATACTTAAATCTTTTTTAATAACTACTGAACAGATTTACACCAAATTACAAAAATCACTCTTTCTGGACCAAGATCTAGCTTTCTGCCAAATTTGATGTAATTCAGTTCAGCGGTCCGGGCTGTAGTCATGTCTAAACTCCCTATGGGAAATTGCTTGGGGAAAATGTGTTTTGGGACCCTCCTCCCTTTTTCTCTGCCCTCGCTTGACGACGAATCACCTCGAATCTTTTCAGACAGCAGGTGAAGTAAGAGGCAAACTAGTTTTGAACATTTTGTGAAGATTCGTCAAACGGCACCAAAGTTATTAGCAAAACATTAAACGCTTTTCCTATGGGAACTAGATCCTAATAATATTTTGTATTGTATGGTTTTACAAATTTTGGTTAGGTCCACCAATCATTACTTGCACAACAACCGTGCAAATCATAACTGGCACACCAAATGCAATGCTTATGACCTGACCTTTATTGTGACAGATGCAATTACAGATCGAAACGATCTTGCATGTGATATTGCATATCATTTTACCCTTAACACTATGAAGGAGACAACTCTGAATATAGTATTATTTATTGGCTTCAGTATGTATTATTATTTAAATATGCTGTCTTTTAGGTGTTGTTACTTTTTGGTATAAATATTGTGATGTCAAACACATTGCATTTAGACTGCAAGTTATGATTTACATGGCTTTTGTGAGAGTTATGGATTTCAGAGTTAACCATAACTTGCAAATATCAGTGTTTTTTTTTTATTCAGAACCATAACTGTACTTTAATTGTTTTTTCAGTGAATTTCTGAATAACATGCGTGAAGGTTTTATAACCAAAGATAAGAATAACTTCACTTTAAAATGTCAGTGGCTTTCTGATTTTTTGATCATACACTACATTCAACTTCAATGAAAGTATACCAGACCATGCTGCACACAGCCCTTGGCCTTTGGCCATATGCACCAGAAGTTAGCCACAGTTAGCCGCAGTGAATGGTAAGGTGGTAAGGGTCATGGCAGATTCTGAGGCGAGATCCTCTTTGATTGGTGAAGAAATTATGCAATTTACCAGGGAGAAGAGTTAAAGGAGTCAAATATCAATAAAATGGTTTATGGGAAAAAGAAGATTGAGGTTATAGGTTAGTTTGAGGCCGAAATTGATTTCAAGTGAAGGCACAATTGTGCCAAAGTGTATGTGACAAAACATGGAAAATATTTATTGGGATAGCACCAGCAGCATGAGTTGAGTATAACCTTAGATATGAAACACCCAATCAGGTATTGTGAGTAGAGAAGTTGGAGAGACAAGAGATATATAACAAGTGGAAAGGGAAGTATCCAGGAGTATTACTGACAGGCTAGGGCTGTGGAAAAAATTCAAACACATGATCATCTTAAGGAAAGGGGTGGTTCCCAAGGTCTAAAAATTAAAGCTAGTGCCAAGGGGAATGAGATCAGAGTTAAATTCGGGAATTGGATAAATTGTGCAGAGAAGGTATTAGGATATTAACAGTACAGTGACCTAGGAATGGTTGACTCCAATTGGTTTGGCCTGAAAGGCTGAGGGAACGATTACGACATGTCAACCAGAGAGACCTGAGTGAGTGTAGTTGTGTGGATTGACATCCCCTGACAATCAGTGTGCCAAAAGACAAAGCACCAGCTTTGTAGGATATCAGAAATATTATTTACTTCCACAATGACATTGGTTTTTGGAAAGAGCATGATGGGGTCCTGTAGGTGGCTCTGGGAATTCTGAAGAAGAGCAAGGGGAAAATGCAATGTTTGTGTAGATGATGTCAGATATTTGAGACATTCTATCAATAGTGACGCTCTAAAACTGAAAGAATGTCTTTTAAATACAATGGGAGAAGCACCAAGTCTAGAAAATAAGGAGCAGTTATGCACACTCATTGGATTGACAGAACACTAGGATATATTAATTGCATATTTTGAAGGTCACATAGGTAAAAGTGCCATGAAAAGGTGCCTCAGGGCTACGTTTTAGTGGCCATGTCTGACAAGGATGTTGAGGACATGGTGTGAAAGTGTGTTGCCTGGGCCTGAAGTGATAAGTAACAGAAGAACTATGTTATAAACTCATCAACATATAGATCGTCTTTGCACAGCATGGGAGAAGAGTGCTTTCAGTATATTGGGGCCATTCCATACTTTGATTGCTAAACAGATGTATACCATAGTTGCAAATGACTAATTTTCATGCCAGCTGGAGTTTACATTTTTATGACATGTTGAAACAAGATTGTTTGTAGAGTTCTTAGAAGATCTTTTTCTGAGAGAAGGTGTTCCATTGGAATTGGTGATCAACAATGGGGTGCAACTGGCATCCACGGAGATGAAACGGTACCTGGACTTGTAAGTTCGGTGTACGTGAACTGAGGACTTCTGTGTATCACTGCAAAGCAATGGGTTGGTGGAAAGCTGGAACAGGGTGCTGAAGGAATGGCTGCAGATGGTGTTGCGCGAAGATCGGAAGAGGAGGATTGATGTTTGAAAGTTGGTTTGGGTGCACAAGGCCAAATGCGGCAACAGTTGCCATTGTGGGTAACTAATGCCTGAAAAGGAGTTTTGTTCTAACTTAGACAAAGTTGGATGCTCTTAATTGATGCAAGAAGGAAGTGCAAGATGGAAAATTGCAAGGTTTTGAGATGTTCTGGATTCTCAGTACAAGAGTTGGTGATTGGGTCAGGGTTTGTACTGCCAAATGTCTATGCAGGTTACAAGAGTATGTTTTAAGGGTAGAGTCTTTAATCAGCTGTTCCTCATGTTTGTCCATTGTGGACAATCAAGTTGATGACGTTGAAAAGGAGTGATGTGTGGTGGAAGTAGGTGAATTAACGGTTAGGCCTACATACCAGGGGGAGTGGGTCAAGTGCGTGACAAAAGATGATTTGTTGTGCAGGGTAGGAAGCTATGTGCAATCTTAGTGTTGAAGGAGGAATATGCTTGCCGATGAAAAAAGGAGTTCTGAAAATGTTGCTTAGACTTAGACAAAGTTGGATGCTCTTAATTGATGCAAGAAGGGAGTGCAAGATGGAAAATTGCAAGGTTTTGAGATGTTCTGGATTCTCAGTACAAGAGTTGGTGATTGGGTCAGGGTTAAGTTGGCTCACAAATTAAAGAAATGCCTGCCAAAGTTTTCAACACCTTTACATGTGGTAAGTGTCGGAGGAGGTGTGTTGGAGTTGTAAGAGGGTAATGTGTCAAATTTAAAAAAGGTGGAGTTGTTGCCTGATTGTGTGATGTATACAGAGGCTGTTGATGAGAACTGAGTTGGGGTGAAGTGTGGCTAGTCTGAAGATACAAGCGGTCGTACTGAAGGATTAGGAAAATGTTGGCTTCATTGGGAAATTATGAGATTGTTTAGAATTAGTCCCACTCCTGTGTGGGACCATGTCCATGCGATCATACTATCTTTGTGACGTAGTCAACATTTTGATGTACTTAGTATTTGTTCTGCTTGTTCCTAATTTGTGGTTTGTTGTTTCTATAAGGAAGTGCTATGTGTAGTATTATGAAATGTATTCTGCTGGCCATCGTGTGCTTCTCGTTATTCATGGTCTAAAACCTGGTAAAAGTGGGAATTTGACTGTGGCAGTTGCTGGCTAATCTTCCTCCAGAAACAAAGTAATCTGACTATAGTAAATAACTCTTTCAATTCATCAGTGAGTGCATTTGTTTCAGTGCAGTATTTACTATGTGTGGTAAATGCACAAGTCCACATTTTGCTTGTGAAAATGAGGAATTACATGCAGAATTTGTGCTCTTTGCACAGAATTCCACTTCTCAATTCTTATCAGGCATTTTTCCTACAGTAAATTTCTGCAGGTTAGACATGTGAAAATTTCCCTGGCGTAAATTTCCACAGGATTTACGTGGCAGTGGTTACCACACAATTCATGATTGCAGTGCCTGCTCAAATGTGTGTGCGCAGGGATTGAAATGTAATGGCATAATTGAAATCATGGCCTTTGTGTGACAGCTCAGGAGTGGTCACAAAGGTTATGAAGAAACAGTTTTCGACACATGATTGCATTCCTAGTGCCCCAAGTAGTTCATTCATTAATGGTTGGCGGCAGTGCCTAATTTGAGCCGGTGGTTGCAGATGGGGCCTGCCGGTACTCATTTGCAGGGATCAGCACTTATTTCTTTTCCTCAGACTTTGACCCATAGCAAGAGAGAGAAAACCACAAAAGAAGCAATGAAAGAGGAAGAGAAAGGCGGAAGAACAGTGCCAAGAGGAGAAAGCTGAGGGTAAAAAGAACCCACAAGAGAGAAATAAAGAGTCAGGGGGTGTCTGGTGGTGGATGAAAGAGACATGAGGTTGAATCAAGACTACACAGCCTCGGTATTCAAAAATCCAACGGTTGTTAGCACCGGATGGGGGCTTCCCAAAAACACTTTGGGATCCGGCATTTATTATTTTACAAAATAACCACTGGTTGGGGGGGGAAACAGCTTAGTGGTAGATGTATGGAAATGCTTTGTGGCAATGGTTGCGTGGTTTGAATAAGTCTCTAAGTACTTTTGTGAGTTCCTCTTTTGGTATGTTGGTGGGTAGCTGTTAGTACATACCCCCCGTTGCTGGTGGGCTTACCACACCCTGTTTCTTTGCTGCTTGCTCCTAATTGGAAGTAAAGCACTCCCTGCTCTGTCATGATTTGTCTGTGTTATTGATTTCAGCTTTCTTCCCGCTTCTGAAACAATGTATGTGCAGCCGTGTGCAGCTGCGCCTTGTCTGCTTTACATCAGGACAGATTACTTTCATTTAAATCCTACCGACTCTGCAGTCTCAGCAGCAACCCAAGCAGTCTCCCTCCCTCCTGCCAGACGCCTACTTGGTGACTGCTTACTCTTTGCTGGTATTTCCTTTTCTTTATTTTTTCTTCATCACAAAGTGTCTTTTTACTTTATTCCACATAAAAAAATTGCATTTCCCCGATGCAAGTAAATAAAAGGAGGGAAGTTGACCATCATATGCTCTCTGCCAAGGACACCCCACCAGGGAAGGTACTGAATATAGCGAAGGAATGATCGTGATGCAGCTGCTCAATATTTTGTTTGTCGGTATTTTTTGTCTACGATATTGTGCTAGGATGGATGATGTTTCCTATTTGATATGTTGAAGTACAAACTGGAAAGTATGGCTCCCATATTTTGGGAAAGTACTTGAATCCTTGGTCCATAAACAGCTTATTTTCCATCTTGAGAGTAACCATCTGCTGGACTTCTCTCAGTCTGGTTTCAGGGCCGCCCATAGCACCGAAACAGCGCTGGTAGAGGTAATAGATAACATTAGACTATCACTGGATAGAGGACAATCCTCTATTCTTATCCTACTAGACCTGTCGGCAGCTTTTGACACCATCTCCCACAGCATCTTATTACAACGGCTTGGGGAGATTGGTGTCAGAGGGAAGGCCCTGGGGTGGCTCAGGAGTTATTTAACGGACCGAGTCACTACTGTCCAGGTCGGCGATATCAGTTCCTGTAGTAGGCCAGTCATGATGGGAGTGCCACAGGGCTCCATCCTTAGCCCTACACTCTTTAATCTTTATGTGACACCCCTGGCCAGGGTGATCAGATCATACGGCTTTGACGTAATGTCATATGCCGATGATACTCAAATTCTGGTCACCCTTGATCAGAATCCCATAGACACCATGGTTCGTTTTAAAGACTGTATGATCCACATCAATATGTGGATGAATGAAAACCACCTACAGCTAAATGGCGATAAAACGGAGATAGTATTCTTCGGGGATGCACAAAAGTACTGGACAAACGACTGGTGGCCTGTAACTCTTGGCCCTAGTCCAACACCCAAACAATCGGTTCGCAATTTAGGAATCCAAATCGATAGTAAACTATCGATGAAAAATCAGGTGAACAATATAATTGGCTCCTGTTTTGGCATCATGCGCAACCTGCGTAAAGTTTTTAAATGGATTCCTATGGAAGCCAGGAAACCATTAGTTCAGGGATTGATTATTAATCGCATGGACTATGGTAATGCCTTACTATCATCAATAAATGAGTATCTGTTATCTAGACTGCAGGTCTTACAGAATACTGCAGCTAGGCTGGTTCTGAATCTTCCATCAGGCTCTCCATCTGTGCCCAGCCTGAAGAAACTCCACTGGCTGCCTGTCAGAAAGAGAACGCGTTTTAAGATTCTTTGTCTAGTTCACAAAAACATGTATGGTAGTGGCCCTGGTTACTGGAAAAAGAAGCTTAACTGGCATCAGCCAAACAGGCCCCTCAGATCCAGCAATAAGTACCTTCTTACCTCCATTAGAACTCGTACAACTAGAAATGGAGGAAGATCTTTTTCGTTCATAGCTCCCACTCTTTGGAACAAATTGCCATTACATCTTCGCACTATTGCTGATCATCAGCGTTTCAGTAGGGAACTTAAAACATGGTCTTTTGACAACTGATCCCCTGTTTTCTCTGTGAGTTGTTTTTAGTTGGAGATGCCCGTGAGCGCCATGAGACCTTCGGGTGATATGAGCGTTTTACAAATATCCCTGATTTGATTTGATTTGAAGTGGGGAGCCAGGTTCGAGTCTTGGCGTCCGCTCAACATCCTGTGATTCTGGGCAAATCACTTAATCTCCCTGTGCCTAAAAAAACCACAAACATGAACCTGACCTTGTACAATGTAATCGGTGCTCATGTAAAGCGCTCAACACCAGCGGGTCGAGTTCGCGCTATATAAAACTTCAAGGGGAAAAAAAGTAACCTCTAACCATTGATCCCCCAAACTCCGTGCTCAACTAGGACAGTTTTCATCCCGCTCCGCACCCGATTTTGTGGCTTTTTCTTTCTCACCCCGCTTTTTGTCTAAAAGTCAATTTCCGTCCCACTCCTCGCTCGCTCTTTCCTTGCAATAATTTCCTGTCGCTCTCCCTGCGGCCCCGGCTTCCCATTTTCTATCGCATTTTTAACTCTTGCCTCACCAATGTACCCCTCGTTCTGTTTTCATCCTTCCTTCCGCCCTCTTGTCCTCACCAGGTGTAACGCCTCCCCCCTTCTCTTTTCCGCCCTCCCGCGGCCTTCCTCCTCCTTTCATCGGGTTATTGGACATTGATTAGTTCCTGACACACGCACCTTTGCTCTCAAGGGTGCGCGCTCTCGAAGCTTCGATGCTGCTAGAGTTTGAGATTAATATTTAGAAGCACTTTGCAGCTGTTGAGACTGAAAACTACCTTCTCCCAAACGCCGTATGTGGTGAATGAACAGATAATGGTATACTTTTATCCATGTATACAGGCAGGGCTTTAAGTGGGATGAAAAAACTGGAGGGTCTCTCAAAGGGGCGTGGCCAATGTAATTAAGGGTGTGGCTTAAAACACATAAGCTAAAAATCTGTGCTTAGCATAGTGTGCCGCCCGACTTGTATTTTGCTGTTTCTGTCATTGCATCCAGATATATGATACAACTAGTAAGATAATACCTATAACAAGTCAGGACTATTGGCTTTGTCAATGGTTGTTAGTTGCATAAGATAAATAAGCAGCAACTATGGCTTTTATATTATATTGAAAAAGCTTCCACTTAAAGCCCTGGTGACACCACAACAATGTTGCTGCTCCTGAGTTTCAAAAAGAGAAGGGAAATCCAGAGAGAAAATGACTCTTTAAAGGATTTCCCTCTCCTAAAATGCTCACCATGCATGACGTCATGCCATAACTTCTCCACTAGTGAGAAGTAAGCAGTGTGAGCACGAGCACATCGATGCGCCTGCTGTCACTGCAGTCCGAGAAAAATAGACCGCTTGTGCCAGGGCACAAAACAGAGCCCGATAGAGACCCGTTTCGCGGCCTCCTTTAAAAAGCTGACGATGCTCAGCACCGGTGAGACCCGGCCCACTTAAAGCCCTGTATACAGGGCACAAGTCCTAAAAAAAGAAGTGGGGGGACTAACCAAGTTAGGCACTATGCAAGTGAAATCATGACGCATCACAGTGCATGATGTCACATCCAGTGAGGTTACTTTCTGTTATGTCACAAGAAGTGACATCAGATATTAAGACCTCATACATGTTTATCAGGTATATAATGTGTACATTTCAGCACATTATGAGTAAGGCTCCCTGTTTTCCGTTTTTACTGATTTTTACAGATAAATACAGACAGAAAACCATTTATTTTCCTGTCTGTATTTATTTTTAAATGTGGATAAAAACGGAATAATGGGTTGTTTTTGAGTGATTCTAAATGCTGGCAATCATGACTGCTCGGTGAATAGCTGTGCGGATTGACAAGCAAGGGGATTACAAAATATAGGGATTTTACTAAAGAGCCTTAAACATCAGTAGATTTGCACAACCTTGATTCTAAAATTTACATATTTTCTTACAAGTGCATATTTTACCATCTGAGTGTGTATATATCATTGAAACTTGTCAGGCGTTGAAGCACAAGTGCACATTACTTGGTTAAATAAATGCAGCAATATACACAGTTCAGCTTAATTTTTTCACAAAACCTAAAATAAATATGGATAAATACAGGTAAAATTAGCACAAAAAAATATGGATAAATACAGATGGAAATGACAAAAATATAAATACCATAAAACCGGGAGCCCTAATTATGAGATTTGGCGTCGGGTTGTGCCAAAAAAGTGGCGCAACCCGATGCAAAATCTGGGCCTCAACTAATATATTTATTTTTTTAAACCCTATCACAAAGAAATTGGAAACAAGGAGAAGCATGGCAGTAGATATGCTTTAACCCTTTCTCAGGTAACTCACCTTGTACATTGATTTACACATGTACATGATTTATTGTCACTGTATAATGTGTATAGAGCTCTGACACCCTGCATTGGGTTGCGTAGCGCTATAAAATAAACTAAATAGTAATATTGAAATTGTTATTTGTGTAAATACTGGGACAAACCAACACACCTGACATTCTTACAGTGCATGCATCTCTTATATACAAGAACTGAACAAAGGCAAACGCACGCCTCTCTTAAGTACCTGTGAAGAGATAACAAGCTGTGTGCCTTTGTTTCCCTTGCTTGACATTTACATTTAAGTGTGAGGTTCCAGGCCACCTCCAGTCAGGCTATTCAAACAAAAGGAGGCCTGATGGCCCCTTCCTTAACTTCGGCCCAGCTGGAGGTGAAAAAAAAGCTCCCTCGCTGCCTGCACGTTGCTGCTGGAAATGGAAAGCAGACAACATACAGGCGCTGCTGAACGTGTGTCCCGGTGTCTGAAAATTACACCGGGACAAGTTCAGCATATTTCTGTGGGGCCCAAGTTCTTGGCAGGGGGGACAGTGTCCACCCTGTGAAAATAGTGGGTGGACGCCGTGTACCTGCGTGTACCCCCAACATGTGCCCTGCATGTATATTTTCTAATCTTAAGGCCGGATGAATCAACAAGGCCCAATGAGGGTTTGGGGGTGGGGCGTGGGGTGGCAGAATGTCTTATCCCCCACCGGAATCTTAAGGTAGGTTGTAGGGTCCAAGCGCGAGGGGCGGCCGTGATTGGTGGTGGGGGTGGAGGCACGGGAGCATGGGGCAGGGCTGCGGTGCTTAATTTTTAAAAAGGTAAGTGCCAGGGCCCATCTCAGCAGGCCACTGCATCCTGTACCACCATATTGCCCTGCCAATGGTGCCAATTGCAGTACAAACATAACTACTAACCATCACACACATACAAATGTGACAATTCAGACTATTCCAGCGACCCAAATATATAAGAATGGTGCAGATGGCAGGGAATATTAATTTTTAATGTCTAATGAATGGTTAAACAACTATTGTTGTGCTCATTTCAAAATTAGACACCAGCACCACCATGTGGCAGACTTCATAAGAGCAGGTGCTGAGAATTAAGTCCTGGTGCCGAGCACCGGAAACCACAGGCTCAAATTAAGCACTGCAGGTCTATATGGGTTATGTAGATGTGGTGGTGGGTGCCATTTTTGTTTATGGTACCCGGGTTGGTAGGGACAGAATTGAGGTTTTTCGAGGTTCTTGCCCTTTAGTGAGTGGTTTATCGTCTGTTGGTGGCTATGGAGTTGAGCGATAATGTGCGCCAGGCCCTGATGACCCTTCAGGAGGCGGGCAGGGCAGATCTGCTGTCGGCGGGGGCCCTGCAACAGGTCGGTGTCGCCCACGTGGCGCGGCCAAGACAGGGATCAGCAGGGGGTGTTGCAGCGACTGTTATGGCCCGCTCGTCTCCATCCTGCAAGCAGAAGCGGTGAGGGGTAACTGTAGCATAGGGTGTGGCAGGTATGGCGGCGGGCCAGCTGTCGCGGGCTGAGGTGCTGTGCTGCGGTAGGTGGGAGAAGGCAAGGATTTTTCAAGGATGGCTCTGGCCCTTCATGCGCCCCCTGGGCTGCCGGTTTGGCAAGGGCTGCAGGAGCGGTGCAATGCTGCGGCACACCCACCTGTTCAAGGGCAGGTCAGAGCGTGGCCAGATGTGGCAGAGGGCATGCTTTGCTGGGGCTAGCATGCCAGAGACAGGCGGTGTTACCTGTGGTTAGGGGGAATGCAGTGGGTGGGCCTGCTCCCATGCAGGCGCGTAGCCTTGCACTTGATGAGTCGGCCTGCGTTTGTGGTGAATCTTCTCAGCCGCGTGGAGGAGCTTACCATGGTGCCGGTGGGGGACAGGACTTGTGAGGATCAGGGCCTGTCGCTGGATCTCTCAAGTCCACGCAGGCAGGCCCTGTTTGCAGACCAAGGGAGGGCTGGGGAGCATTGTGACAGGATAATTGAGGAGGCAGGGCCCTTATTCATTGGAGCAGATGAAGGTTTGGGAGGGACAGGGGCAGGACAATCTTTATCAAGGGCCGGAGGGCAGGGTTTTCAACAGGTGTGGCCTCATGTCAGCAGTAGGGGGATTTTTGGGAGTGGTTTGTCTGGCAGGGGAGAGTCCCAAAATGTCCAGTGGGAGGGGGTTGCGTAGGGGCTCTTAAGCTCTGGAGGGGGGCAGCTGTTAGGGAACAGTGGCAGCATGGAGAGGTCCTTCGCACCCAGGGCGCATTCTATGGTCTGGGTGGGAGTGAGGCGTTTTGGGATGGGGAGCTTGGGAGGTGGCTGTGGTGCCATGAAAGCCCCTTTAGTGTTTCTGGGCAGGCAGGCCAGGGCAGACTAGTGCCAGCCAGCTGAGGCAGGTGCAGAGGTGGTCCATCATCTCCTTGTGTTTGCTTTGTTCGCCCTAAGTTGGCAGGGTATGCCCAGACATGGGTCCCTTGCTCACTTTGCCACTGGATTCAAGCTAGCCTGGCTGAAGAGGGGTGTTACCCTGAAACCGGTCCCAGGATGCTTGTTTCCGGTTCAGGGAAAACCTGGCTTGGCAGTTCGGGCTGGACTGTTCCCATGAGGCACAGGGTCAAGACTGATTTGCATATAGCTGGGTCTGAACTGAGGTGGCGAAGTGAGCTAAAGAATGATGATGGATTCAACCCAGATCTGTGACTGGGGGTGAGTGTCTGAAAGGTTTCAGCGCTCCGTCCATCTCCTTGTGTTTGCTTTGCTCGTCCTAAGTTGGCAGGGTATGCCCAGACGTGGGTCCCTTGCTCACTTTGCCACTGGATTCAAGCTAGCCTGGCTGAAGAGGGGTGTTACCCTGAAACCGGTCCCAGGATGCTTGTTTCCGGTTCAGGGAAGACCTGGCTTGGCAGTTCGGGCTGGACTGTTCCCATGATGCACAGGGTCAAGACTGATTTGCATATAGCTGGGTCTGAACTGAGGTGGCGAAGTGAGCTAAAGAACGATGATGGATTTAACCCAGATCTGTGACTGCGGGTGAGAGTCTGAAAAGTTTCAGAGCTCCGGCCATCATCTCCTTGTGTTTGTACTGTAAGTATAGACACGAATGCTGAAAGTGCAGCGGTAAGCACATGCTCTACTAGTGGGGACCTCAGGGGGGGGTTTGGACAGCAGTGGGGTCAGTGGACAGGTTCCAGTGAGCATGGTAGGGGCAGAAGGGGGCAGAACCCCATGGGCAAGAGCGTGCACTCAAGTTAAGATGGAGCAGTTGTGGCATTGGATCAGGTTATTGGGTATGGAGGGGGAAAAGGAGTTGCTGTTGCCTGGTTTTCAGTTTGGTTTTCATTTGATCTATGAGGGTCCTGGGGAGCGCCAATAGGCGGACAGTTTACAGTCAGTCAAAGGGCAGGAGGAGTTGGTATGGGGCAAATTGTTGAAGGAGGTGAGCGAAGGGAAGATGGAAGGGCTGTTCCATGACTGGCCTCTGGAGAACTTGAGGATTTCCCCAATTAGATGGGCCCTAAGAAGGATCTAGGAGAGTTCCGTTTGATTTATGGCCGGAGGGCCTGTTGGTCATCGATTTCATTCCTGAGGCATGTAGCAGGGTCCGCTATGCATTGTGGAGACGGCGTTCACCTGGTGAATAAATGTGGCTGGGGCATTTTGATGGCAAAAGGTTATGTGAAATCGGCTTTTCGATTGCTGCCATTTCACTCTGAGGACCATCAGCTGTTGGGCATGCATTTTAGAGGTATGTTTTTTGTAGATAAGGAATAGCCTATGGGGTGTTCAATTTCATATTAATTGTTTGAGGGGGCGTGGCTTAAT
>CAWUFW010025415.1:0-45254 GCA_963921515.1 Calotriton arnoldi
TACAATAGTTGCAAATTCTTGGAGTTTTTCAATGATAGGGCTGCAAGTACAGCATTGGTTTTGTTTATCATTTGGTTTGTATACTTCCGGTGTTTTTGCGGCCTGTAGCAATAACTCTTTTATCGTGATGTACATATTCTCAAGTTGAGAATCAATGGCGGAAGTGAATTATGCTAGAGATTCCAATAATGCTATTTGAATGTCAAATTTGTTGAATTGGTATTCAAGAGCTTTGGATGTAGTGTCAAGCGTCTGGAATAATCGAAGCCAGGTGTCTGCTTCCATAACTCTGCTATATTCGCGTGAAGTAGTTTATTCATCATTGTGTAACATAAAATGTTCCCAGCACTCTGTCTTACTGTCGTTCTTTTGTGCTTCCGGGAAAGAGCCTTCGGCTGAACCTCCATTGGTTGAGTTGACCAGGCATTAGGGTTGTGTGAATCTTTGTTAGGCGATCGAAGTAGATCAAAGAAGAAGAATGATTGATCACTTGGAGTTTGTGCTTCTTTTGTTGTAAACTGAGTGACTTTTTTGGCAGATGGAAGACTTTTTATTGACGAAAGGGAGAGATTTTGCTCTTCACCCGTCTGAGCCTCCCGATTCTTGGCAGACCAAGCTCTGGTTCACACATTCGAGAAATTTAATGTGGGTTTCAGTCCTGGTACCATAGAGCTGCCTTCCAAGTGGGATTTACTTGCCTTCTTTTTTTTGACTCATCTCCTCCTAAGGCAAGTACTTTCCCGACCTGTATTCGCGCTGTTTATTGCTTGCTCCGTTTGAGTGCGTTGGTCAGGAGGAGATGGCGGCATGGCAGTGGCGTAGCTAGGCACTCTGCCGCCCGTGGCGGTCCCTGCCTTCCTGCCTGTTGCTGCCGCGCTGAGGGGGGGGGGGTGCTGGCGATTATTTTTGCGGCCGCCGCCACCCCCTCCGCCCCCCCCTTGCTACGCCAGTGCAGCCTGGCCCTCACCAGCTCCCCCATTCACTACTATTGCTGCTGCTACTGACAGGTACTAGAAAACAATGCTGCTCAGTTGGGTTGCGCTGGGACAAGCTGTGCTAAAATGTGAAGTAAGTGGAGTCCAATTGGGAGGCACACCGGGTAAGCCTCGCAAGCCACACCCAGACCTGGCTGGGCTGCTTCTGCAGGCCTGACTCTCTCTGAGTGCGGTATCGGCAGCCGCCGCGCTCGGGTGCCTTACCTGCTTTGCCTCGATTAGACTCGTCCGTAATCAGTTGCAAGGGTTACCCAGGCTCTTATCCTCAGACCTCCTCTCCCCAGGACACCATGTTTGTTGTTAGTTACAGTTCCAAGACCGCTTTCTGGGCCCAAAGTGTCTCTCTCTTTAATCCTTTTTCTCACTTTATCCTGTAATGCTCCCCTGCAAAACTGTGGCGTACCGCGGCGAGCTATGAGGGGAGATAGTAATGAATTGCAGGAGGATTTGGGCAGGGTTACTGACCGGTTGTCCAATTGATCATAGCTTGAGGCATTGCTTGTGATTATACTCAGCCCAATTCAAGTCTCTTGCCGATGCGAGCGGGGCCTTCCAGGAGTTTCCTGCAAGCCGCACCTGACTCTAACCAGGCCGCTTCCACAGGCTCCTCTGGGGCTCTCACTCTGCAGTGGCTGACTACAGCCACTGCGCTCGCTCGGCTCAGCTGGCTCCTCCTCTTTTTCGTATCTCCTGAGACCGGAGTGCACAGACCCCCTTGCCGCATACAAACTCAAGGTGGGTCGGGAAAGGGTCGAGGGCAATCTACATTACCTCGCCGTTTCCCGACTTCTGTTGTCTGGTTTGCGTTGAACATGGATGGATCAGTGGTGGGTCAGCGGTCTGGGCGGCTCCGGCATGGTTATGTTGGCATTATCATTGGCAGTGCTGGTAGGGGCAATGGGTGATCCAAGTTGCAGTGGACTGCTGACCAGGGCCCTGTCACTTATTATTTTACAAATTAAGCACTGGATTTATATCAGAAAAGCACCAACAATTGAATTAACATTATTAAAGACATTTAAGTTACTGAAACAAAGTGAAAAACAAACTAAGTGAAAAAGTACAAAAAGGAAACAGCTGAGGAAAATAGTCAACTTATAATACAGGGAGAGGGCATGGTGGGGAGATTAATCTGTTGAAAAAGTAGGCTCGAACCAAAAAGCATATGGGTGCCACGGTAACTGCACAAAACAAGCAGAATAACAGCTGACACATGATACACAACTGAGAGCACATACCACAGAGTGCAAATAACGTACCAGTTAGTGATTATTACGTTATAAATATGAGCCCCAAATAGAAGGTCTTCTTGGTCTCTGTTCCTTATTGCCAGTCTTTCCATTGAGACCAAGACAGGCATTGCTTTTGTCCAATGTCATATTTTGGGTTGTTTGTGAACTGCCAAACCCAGAACAATTTACTTTGCAGTCAGTATGATTTTTTAAATCCTCTTGAGATATTGTCGAGACATGATGGTAGAGAGTGAAACGGGACGGGCTTGTTTGTCAAAATCAAGTTGATTCCAGTAACTAAAGGATCCTTTGTTTCAAAACATACCGAAGTTGCTAATCTTGTACTTCACGCACAAGTGCATGAAAGATCCAATGTCTTTCTTGCATTTCCAGCATAAATTAGATTTCTGAAGAGGTACATTCAAATTTGCCAAGCAGGATCCAGCACAGTGTCAATTTAATCATTTGTTGTATTATAATGCTTTGGGGTGAGCACAAATCTTTTCTGTTTTGGATAAGAAAGAGACCCATTACTCAAGCACTTACTTCTTTTTGCCCCTTGAAGGAGGCTGAAAAGGCCTTACAATATATGCCTATATATATATATGCCTATATATATATACACGTACTGCACGACTCACCGCCCTACAGTTCAACAGGACGTCCAGGGCACTATGATTTGAAGCAGGCGCATCCAGCGTGTGGTGCCGCAGTGTGCAGGAGCAGGCTCTTCTGTAAAGGAAGTGCCAGTACCTAAGTAACCCAGATTTCTTGATGCGTACAAAGGGGATGCCGATCACTGGATTGGCCTCAAGAGGGATTCTGCTAAGCTGTGGAGATGGATTAATGGCACTGAATTCAATAGCTGGTTCAAGGCAGAAGATTACTCGGATTATGCTTACCTCAATCATGACAGAGTCAAAAGTGGAGAAATTCATAACACGCGGCACTGGATTTGTTCGAAAGAGGCTACATATGAAAGAAAGTATAAAAGAGAGAAAACTGTGCCAAGTTTTCTTTAGGGACATTTAGAGAATGTATGGCGCACATATGTTTAATGTTTATTCTATGCTTTTGTAACTCATGAATCTACATTATACTGTTCCCTTTCTATGTTATACGACGCTCCATCAACTGATGTAACTTTGTAACTATGTTCTGAAACAATGTCCTTCCTCATGTAAAGCGCTCTGATACCTCCGGGTCTAGCCAGCGCTATATAAAACTTTTCAAATAAATAGGTGTAGGAGAGTAGGATCTGCCTCTTATGTTGCCCCCACTTTTGTTCTGATGTTAGCACTGGTTTCTGGCTATAGTCTGGCTGGGTCCCTGCCAATCAGGGCCCCAGCCTCTCTGTTCTCTCTAAACGACATGGAGTGCACTCTCGGTGCACTAGTGATTGGATACTGTGGTGCCTTATGAGTCCCTAGTATATGGTACCTTAGGTGCCAAGGGCATAGGTACTTCACAGGCCTACCAGGGGCTGCAGCATGTGTTATGCCACCCCTGGGAAGCAGTCTAAATCTGACACCACAGGCCTGCTACTGCAGCCTGGGTGAGGTGGTGCTAGCACTCCTCACTGAGATATAGGTTTCCTATATCTCTCCTGCACACACATATAAACCTATCAGTCACCCCTAAGGCAGGCCCTATCAATCCTGAGGGCAGGGTGCTTGGCTTCTATGTGAGGGGGTGCCTCTGCATGAGCAGGGCCCCTCTGCAGCTCTCAGAGTCCATTCTCTGGTGCTGTTTGTGGATGCGGTTAAACCATATACTATTTAAGTGCATTATATCCTCGCGGTAAATGCTAACTTTGGAATGGCTGCATCAAAACATGTCGTGTTTGGTGTCAAACATCTTGGAATACTACCCCCCGCCAATCTTGGCGGCGGGGGTAGCATTCCACCCTTCTAGAGGGATAAGACATGTACCTGCTGTGGAAACGCGGTAGAATCCTAAAGAGCCCTGGCATCACAAAATGGATGCCACCAGTCACAGACACTGGGCTGCCCTCCTGCTGATGACCGAAACTCGCAGTGGAGGAAGCCCAACAATAGGCATCCTGTCACAGGGAGGTGTAACCACCTTCCAGACAGGGTTTAGTGTATTGGGGCTGGGTGGGTGCACTCTTAGAGTGCTTTGAAGTCCTGCACTGGGGGAGCAGAAGGCTCCTCTGTGCATATGCCAGTTCAAACCAGCTCAGGGGCTACCTGCCCCTGCTCTGGCGCGAAACTGGACAAAGGGAAGTGGGTGTAGCCACCCCCTCCCTTGACCCTCCCATAGGTGGGGTCATAGAGCTAGTCCATCCCCTCTTTTTAGTATAAGAGGGGGAACCTTGCCATTGCAAAGCAGATAACCCCTGGACGACGCTCTACAGAAGAATCCTGGCCCTTCGACGTTCCACTACCTTTGGAAGACAGAAGAATCTCCCTTGGAGTCAAGGAGTGACTCCCCTGCTTGGCAGGCACCAAAAACGACAACGACGGTCGCAAACTACGCCGCTCCCGCCGGAGTCCGAAGTCCCTGCAGCCCAAGAAGTGGATTTCCTGACCTCTCCCAGGCCATCGTGAGTCCCCAGCGAAGCTGAGGCAAGTGGACCCCACGAGTAACGAGGAACCGCGACCCCTGGGTACCGTGCACTATTGTCGAGTGCAACCCCTTCACAACGTTCTACGAACTTGTGCTTTGGACCACGTGTGGTCCCGACCTCCAGCAGGAATCCCTCCGAAGATCAGAGGCCTACACCGTCCCGAGTGACCGTGGGCCCCTGTTGAGTGATTCCGCCCGAGGTGTCTTCGCGATCCCTTGCCCGCTGGCTTGTGGGTCCCCAGAAGACTTCTTAAAGAAACCAAAGGGCTCCCCTGGTTGCTCCAGGCCTGCCCTGACTTACCCTCGCTGGGTGAGTCCCTCAGACCTTGCTGGTCTGCGCCATCGACTTTTCTTCATCTCCCCGAGACTTGCGGCTGCCAAGGCTTGTTGGCTCCGATCGAGTTGCCGACACCGCAGTCAGCTGCAGACGTCGAGGGACACACCGAATCCAGCTCCTGGTCGTCGTCGACGCCTCCTGGACCACGTGGCTGAAGAGTCAAGGCACCTGCAACCGACCTGAAGCGACCGACGACGGTGGGCATCCATCTTCCTTGCCCCGGGTCACTGCCAAGTGACTTTGAACACTGTCCCCTCTGCTTTCAGGTCATCCTTCTTCAGAATCCAGGCTTGGATTCCACCGGACACTTCTTCAGCTCCCGCAAGCAGCAAGTCTTCTTTGTTCGCCATTGAAAACGACGCCGCGACCCGACACCAAAGGACACCTGTGCACCCGGCTTCCCTGGGTGAGGTAACTCCAGCACTACGGTGCTCCTGTGGGTGTGGGCCCTAGAACTACTTACCCTGTAAGTGACTTGCTTGTAGGTTCTCCCGAAGTATCCTAAAACTCTTTATTTCCAACCGCGACTTGCCCCATTGAAGTTAACGGCGATTCGCGCCTGTGTATCCACACTGCACGCGTCCCCCGTGGGTCCTTTACTTACCTGCCTTGGGTGGTTTCGTGAGGCCCCAGCACTTCTGAAGGCCCTAGGCCTTGTCTCCTTGCAAGTCGTTGTTTCTAAGTCTCTTACTTAGTATATGGTCTGGTACGCCCCTAGGGCCCCAGCCATATTTTGTGCTTAACTTATTGTGAAACGTTGATTTGTGCATATGTTTGTCTTCTAATCTCATAAAGAGATTAGTAGAGAGTTATTTAGAAATAAATACATATATATTTGATATATATACCTGTGTGGTGTCTTTTCATTTGGTGATTCAAGAGATTATATGGTAAAACAAGCTGCTTTACATTCCTCCGAGACTTAGCCTGAAGGCTGCTCTCCACAGCTACCACTAGGATAGCTTTCTTTAAAAGGTTGTCTTAAACCTATCTACCATAAGAGTCGATTTGCCCTGGTGCAAGGTGTCCACTTTAATTAGTGAACAGCATATACCAGGCCAACTTCTCACATTGGTGGGCAGCGTGTGGGATTCCAGCTTGCCATTGTTTTACCAGAAAATCTCTATTTGAATTACTAACTGAAAACCATTATAGGTACTCAAGGTACATATAAAGTCAAGCTTAGTATCAATAAGTTCTACTGAACTTAGAGCTGTGTGCCAAGGGATAGCACACCCTTTCCACAGCTCAAGCTAGGATCAGTAGGCCACAAACTAGTGTAGGTAGTACAACACTGCACAACACTAGAATGTCCTTAAAGGGTGGACCCAGTGGATCCACTCAGCCTCAGTATAAGGACATGGCTTTCTCTGACTTGAGAGCCATGTGTGTTGACAGACACCTGAGGATAGGACAGAGTCCCTCAACACTCCACCTGATAGATCTGCTGACAGCAGATGACCTTAGATTGGCTCTAGGAGCTAAAGGGTTTGAATCAGTGGGTGGGTCAGTCATAGTATCTGGGTCAGATGATGAAAATCAGAATGACCAAGACTCTGTGATTGAAGGGCCAGGCTCCAAGGGGCCTGAAAAGGACAGAGGAATTCTCCATAAGAGAACTGACAGAGAGGAGGAGAGGCCCAGATCCCCTTCCAGGGAATCTGACCACTCTTATCACTCTGGCAGAGAATTTGTCCAGCAGAGGAGCTCATACTTTTCCTTAAGAGAGACCTCCTCTGAGAGAAGGTGCAAACTGCTCCAGTATGAGGAAGCCAGAGTGGCCCTCAGAACCAAGCAGTTGGCACTGGATAGGGAAGCCCTGGAGATCCAGAGAGCTTCTAGAAAAGAGGGGTTAGAACCCCCTGGTGGCAGCAACAGTGTCCCTAGAGGCAGAGAATATATTCCTGACCATAGGAACCTGAGCAAGGTTGTTCCTCCCTACCAGAGTGGGGATGATATCCACAAGTGGATAACTGCTATGGAGAGGGCCTGTAGAGTACAGCAGGTCCCCCAAAAGCAGTGGGCAGCAATCTTGTGGCTCTCCTTTTCAGATAAAGGAAGAGACAAGCTCCTCACTGTTAGAGAGGAGGATGCTGATGATTATGAGGTCCTGAAGAGTGCACTGATAGATGGGTTTGGCTTAACCACTGAGCAGTACAGGTTAAAGTTCAGAGATACCCAGAAGGCACAGACTCAGGACTGGACTGACTTTGTTGATTGTGCAACCAAGGCTCTAGAGGGTTGGCTGGTTGGCAGTAGGGTTACTGATTTCAAGGGATTGTATAATCTGATGATGAGAGAACAGATCCTAAATAATTGCCAGAACCAGTTGTTGCATCAGTACCTGGTGGACTCTGATCTGACCTCTCCCCAAGAATTGGGAAAGAAGGCAGACAAATGGGTCAGAACCAGGGTGAGGCAGAAAACCCAGAACCAAGGGGGTGACACTAAGAAGCAAGATCCTAAAGGCTCTGAGAAAGGTGGGGATAAGTCAAAAGACCAGAAGTCTTCACAAGGGCCCCAAAAATCTGCATCTGGTGGGGAGTCACAGTCCAACAAGGGAAAAGGCCAAAAGAAGCCCTGGTGCAAATTCTGTAAACAGAAAGGGCACTGGACTTCTGATTGTACCAAGTCCAAAGACCAAACCACCACCACTCCTGCCCCTAAGGCAACTGTGCCCCCTAGCTCAGCTACTGGTGGAGGTGGTACTCAGAATAAGGGTGTAGTAGGGTTGACCCTGGGTTCTGAAGTGGATTCTGACCTAGTCAGAGTGACCACTCAGGCAATGCTGATTTGTGAGGGAAACATTGATATGTCCTTCCTAGTAAGCCCCAGTAATCTGGGCAAGTACAAACAGCAGCCTTTGATAAATGGCAAACAGGCTTTGGCATTTAGGGACACAGGTGCTAGTGTCACCATGGTGGCAGAGGACCTAGTGGACCCTGGACAGATCATCCTGGGTGAAATGTACCAGGTGACCAATGCAAGCAATGTCCAGACCAACCATAGTCTGGCAGTTGTGAATTTCTCCTGGGGAGGGGTAACTGGCCTCAAGAAGGTTGTAGTTAGTGCAGACCTCCCTGTAGAATGTCTATTGGGCAATGATCTAGAGACTTCAGCCTGGTCTGAAGTAGAGTTATGGACTCATGCTGAGATGTTGGGCATCCCTGCAGAGGTATTTGCTGTGACCAGGTCACAAGCAAGAATGCATGACACTGAACCAGCTCTGGATCCTGGAACAATGGACCAGATGCTTCCCAAGAGGAGGAGCAGTAGGGTTAAGGCAGTGCCTTCCCCTCTGTCTCAGATCAAGGATTCACTTCCAGAGGGAGGTGAAGCAGAACCTGAAGAAGGAACTGCCCCAGAGGGACTTGAACCTGACCAGGTTGAGTTCTTGGGGGCAGGGGGCCCTTCCAGGGAAGATCTGAGCAAGGAGCAACAGTGCTGCCCCTCTCTTGAACCCCTCAGACAGCAGGCTGCTGCTGAGGCTGCTGGGAGTGCTAGTGGGTCCCATAAAGTTTATTGGGATGAGGGACTCCTATATTCTGAGGGTAGAGACCCAGCCCCTGGAGCCACCAGGAGGTTGGTAATACCTCAGAAGTTTAGGGGTTCCTCTTGACCTTAGCACATGATATCCCTTTGGCAGGACACTTGGGCCAAAACAAGACCTGGGACAGGCTTGTTCCACATTTTCATTGGCCACATATGTCAGAGGACACAAAGGAGTTTTGTCGCTCCTGTGTCACTTGCCAAGCCAGTGGTAAGGCAGGTGGCACAACAAAGGCCCCCTGATACCACTACCTGTGGTGGGGGTACCCTTTGAAAGGGTAGGGATTGACATTGTTGGTCCCCTTGACCCTCAGACTGCATCTGGGCACAGATTTATCCTGGTGGTAGTGGATCATGCCACCAGGTACCCAGAGGCAATTCCTCTGAGGACCACCACAGCACCTGTGGTGGCAAGAGCCCTCATTGGAGTTTTCTCCAGAGTGGGTTTTCCAAAGGAGGTCATTTCTGACAGAGGTACCAACTTCATGTCAGGATATCTGAAAGCAATGTGGAAGGAGTGTGGTGTAACTTATAAGTTCACCACCCCCTATCACCCACAATGCAATGGTTTAGTTGAACGCTTCAACAAGACCTTGAAAGGAATGATTAAGGGACTCCCAGAGAAGCTTAGGCGGAAATGGGACCTTCTTCTTCCTTGCCTTTTGTTTGCATACAGAGAGGTTCCACAGAAGGGGGTTGGCTACAGCCCATTTGAGCTTCTGTTTGGGCATCCTGTGAGAGGTCCACTATGTTTGGTAAAAGAGGGCTGGGAGTTACCTCTCAAGCCCCCCAAACAAGATGTGATGGACTATGTACTTGGTCTCCGCTCCCGGATGGCAGAGTACATGAAAAAGGCAACCAAAAACCTGGAGGCCAGCCAAGAATTGCAAAAAGCTTGGCATGACCAAAAGGCTGTGCTGACTGTATACCAGCCAGGACAGAAAGTGTGGGTGTTGGAGCCTGTGGCCCCAGCAGCCCTCCAGGACAAGTGGAGTGGCCCCCATACAATAGTTGAACAGAAGGGAGAAGTCACCTATCTGGTGAATCTTGGAACTCCCAGGAGCCCCCTAAGGGTGCTTCATGTCAACAGATTAAAGCCATATGTTGACAGGGCTGACATGGGCTTGCTCATGGCAACTGATGAGGACCAGGAGGAGGAGAGTGACCCTCTCCCTGACCTGCTCTCTCAGAACCCTGATGATGGGTCAGTAGATGGTGTTGCTTTGGCAAGCAGCCTCACTGACCATCAGCAAACTGAGTGCAGACAAGTTCTGCAACAGTTTAGACATATGTTTAGCCTGACCCCTAGTCAGACTACCTGGTGCACCCATGAGGTGGACACTGGGGACAGTCTGCCTGTCAAGAATAAAATCTACAGGCAACCTGACCATGTCAGGGACTGTATCAGGACTGAAGTCCAGAAAATGTTGGAGTTAGGCGTGATTGAGCCTTCAGATAGCCCTTGGGCTAGCCCAGTAGTCCTGGTACCCAAGCCTCATACCCAGGGTGGTAAGAAAGAAATGAGGTTTTGTGTAGACTACAGAGGCCTCAATGCAGTCACTAGGACTGATGCCTATCCCATACCAAGGGCAGATGAGCTGATTGATACTTTGGCCTCAGCCAAGTATCTAAGCACATTTGACCTAACAGCTGGCTACTGGCAAATCAGATTAGCTGATGATGCAAAAGCCAAAACAGCATTTTCGACTCCCTGGTGGGCACTACCACTTTGTGGTGATGCCCTTTGGATTGAAAAATGCACCTGCCACTTTTCAGAGGTTGGTGAATAAAGTTCTGGCAGGGATGGAAACTTATTGCTCAGCTTATCTAGATGATATTGCTGTCTTTAGTTCCTCCTGGCAGGATCACCTGGTCCACCTCAGAAATGTTTTGGAGGCCCTGCAGAAAGCAGGCCTCACTATCAAGGCCACCAAGTGCCAGATAGGGCAGAGTCAGGTTGTGTACCTGGGCCACCTTGTAGGTGGAGGCCAGGTTCAGCCTTTGCAGAGCAAAATCCAAACCATACTGGAATGGGTTGCTCCAACCACCCAGACACAGGTGAGAGCCTTCTTAGGCCTGACTGGGTACTATAGGAGGTTTGTCAAGGGATATGGATCTATAGTGACCCCCTTGAATGATCTTACCTCTAAGAAAATGCCAAAAAAGGTTCAGTGGACAGCTAGCTGTCAAAAGGCATTTGAAGACCTAAAGCAGGCCATGTGCACTGCCCCCATCTTACAGAGTCCAGACTACACCAAAAAGTTCATTGTCCAAACAGATGCTTCTGAGCTGGGTGTGGGAGCTGTACTGTCTCAACTGAATGATGAAGGTCAAGACCAGCCAGTAGCTTTTATTAGCAGAAGGCTGACCCCTAGAGAGAAACGTTGGTCAGCTATAGAGAGGGAGGCCTTTGCTGTGGTATGGGCCCTGAAGAAGCTGAGGCCATACTTGTTTGGTACTCACTTCATAGTTCAGACTGACCACAAGCCCCTCCTATGGCTAAAGCAGATGAAAGGTGAAAACCCAAAACTTTTGAGGTGGTCCATTTCCCTACAGGGGATGGACTATACAGTGGAACATAGGCCTGGGACCCAACATGCCAATGCAGATGGACTCTCAAGGTATTTCCACTTTGAACACGAAGACTCAACTGGTCAAGGTTAGTTTAGTGTCCCTACGTTTGGGGGGGTTGTGTAGGAGAGTAGGATCTGCCTCTTATGTTGCCCCCACTTTTTTTCTGATGTTAGCACTGGTTTCTGGCTATAGTCTGGCTGGGTCCCTGCCAATCAGGGCCCCAGCCTCTCTGTTCTCTCTAAACGACATGGAGTGCACTCTAGGTGCACTAGTGATTGGATACTGTGGTGCCTTATGAGTCCCTAGTATATGGTACCTTAGGTGCCAAGGGCATAGGTACTTCACAGGCCTACCAGGGGCTGCAGCATGTGTTATGCCACCCCTGGGAAGCAGTCTAAATCTGACACCACAGGCCTGCTACTGCAGCCTGGGTGAGGTGGTGCTAGCACCCCTCACTGAGATATAGGTTTCCTATATCTCTCCTGCACACACATATAAACCTATCAGTCACCCCTAAGGCAGGCCCTATCAATCCTGAGGGCAGGGTGCTTGGCTTCTATGTGAGGGGGTGCCTCTGCATGAGCAGGGCCCCTCTGCAGCTCTCAGAGTCCATTCTCTGGTGCTGTTTGTGGATGCGGTTAAACCATATACTATTTAAGTGCATTATATCCTCGCGGTAAATGCTAACTTTGGAATGGCTGCATCAAAACATGTCGTGTTTGGTGTCAAACATCTTGGAATACTACCCCCCGCCAATCTTGGCGGCGGGGGTAGCATTCCACCCTTCTAGAGGGATAAGACATGTACCTGCTGTGGAAACGCGGTAGAATCCTA
The DNA here is from genome assembly GCA_963921515.1 of Calotriton arnoldi. Classification (NCBI taxonomy): domain Eukaryota; kingdom Metazoa; phylum Chordata; class Amphibia; order Caudata; family Salamandridae; genus Calotriton; species Calotriton arnoldi. Next base: position 12,111 of record CAWUFW010025415.1, read on the forward strand.
AAGAGCCCTGGCATCACAAAATGGATGCCACCAGTCACAGACACTGGGCTGCCCTCCTGCTGATGACCGAAACTCGCAGTGGAGGAAGCCCAACAATAGGCATCCTGTCACAGGGAGGTGTAACCACCTTCCAGACAGGGTTTAGTGTATTGGGGCTGGGTGGGTGCACTCTTAGAGTGCTTTGAAGTCCTGCACTGGGGGAGCAGAAGGCTCCTCTGTGCATATGCCAGTTCAAACCAGCTCAGGGGCTACCTGCCCCTGCTCTGGCGCGAAACTGGACAAAGGGAAGTGGGTGTAGCCACCCCTCCCTTGACCCTCCCATAGGTGGGGTCATAGAGCTAGTCCATCCCCTCTTTTTAGTATAAGAGGGGGAACCTTGCCATTGCAAAGCAGATAACCCCTGGACGACGCTCTACAGAAGAATCCTGGCCCTTCGACGTTCCACTACCTTTGGAAGACAGAAGAATCTCCCTTGGAGTCAAGGAGTGACTCCCCTGCTTGGCAGGCACCAAAAACGACAACGACGGTCGCAAACTACGCCGCTCCCGCCGGAGTCCGAAGTCCCTGCAGCCCAAGAAGTGGATTTCCTGACCTCTCCCAGGCCATCGTGAGTCCCCAGCGAAGCTGAGGCAAGTGGACCCCACGAGTAACGAGGAACCGCGACCCCTGGGTACCGTGCACTATTGTCGAGTGCAACCCCTTCACAACGTTCTACGAACTTGTGCTTTGGACCACGTGTGGTCCCGACCTCCAGCAGGAATCCCTCCGAAGATCAGAGGCCTACACCGTCCCGAGTGACCGTGGGCCCCTGTTGAGTGATTCCGCCCGAGGTGTCTTCGCGATCCCTTGCCCGCTGGCTTGTGGGTCCCCAGAAGACTTCTTAAAGAAACCAAAGGGCTCCCCTGGTTGCTCCAGGCCTGCCCTGACTTACCCTCGCTGGGTGAGTCCCTCAGACCTTGCTGGTCTGCGCCATCGACTTTTCTTCATCTCCCCGAGACTTGCGGCTGCCAAGGCTTGTTGGCTCCGATCGAGTTGCCGACACCGCAGTCAGCTGCAGACGTCGAGGGACACACCGAATCCAGCTCCTGGTCGTCGTCGACGCCTCCTGGACCACGTGGCTGAAGAGTCAAGGCACCTGCAACCGACCTGAAGCGACCGACGACGGTGGGCATCCATCTTCCTTGCCCCGGGTCACTGCCAAGTGACTTTGAACACTGTCCCCTCTGCTTTCAGGTCATCCTTCTTCAGAATCCAGGCTTGGATTCCACCGGACACTTCTTCAGCTCCCGCAAGCAGCAAGTCTTCTTTGTTCGCCATTGAAAACGACGCCGCGACCCGACACCAAAGGACACCTGTGCACCCGGCTTCCCTGGGTGAGGTAACTCCAGCACTACGGTGCTCCTGTGGGTGTGGGCCCTAGAACTACTTACCCTGTAAGTGACTTGCTTGTAGGTTCTCCCGAAGTATCCTAAAACTCTTTATTTCCAACCGCGACTTGCCCCATTGAAGTTAACGGCGATTCGCGCCTGTGTATCCACACTGCACGCGTCCCCCGTGGGTCCTTTACTTACCTGCCTTGGGTGGTTTCGTGAGGCCCCAGCACTTCTGAAGGCCCTAGGCCTTGTCTCCTTGCAAGTCGTTGTTTCTAAGTCTCTTACTTAGTATATGGTCTGGTACGCCCCTAGGGCCCCAGCCATATTTTGTGCTTAACTTATTGTGAAACGTTGATTTATGCATATGTTTGTCTTCTAATCTCATAAAGAGATTAGTAGAGAGTTATTTAGAAATAAATACATATATATTTGATATATATACCTGTGTGGTGTCTTTTCATTTGGTGATTCAAGAGATTATATGGTAAAACAAGCTGCTTTACATTCCTCCGAGACTTAGCCTGAAGGCTGCTCTCCACAGCTACCACTAGGATAGCTTTCTTTAAAAGGTTGTCTTAAACCTATCTACCATAAGAGTCGATTTGCCCTGGTGCAAGGTGTCCACTTTAATTAGTGAACAGCATATACCAGGCCAACTTCTCACAATAGGTGAGCCAAAGACTGTGGGGTAGTGCCAGAAGGTTCCACGGGTTCAGGGAGTTCTGGAGAAGGATTTCGCCACCTTGACGAATACTTACAAGGGGAGGGAAGAAAATATAAATACTCAATTCCACAATTGTGCTAACCCAATTATTGCAGATTTTCCAGTCTGTTGGCCATCCACAATTGTAGTGAAAGTCATAGATCCATCTGAAGAACTGTCAATTTTGAGAATCACATAAATTTAGCAGCTCTGTGCAGTCTGCAGCTGTACGACTAGTCATCGATGGTCTTATAAATATTTCTGGATCGGTAAGTGCCCCTATACTTGTAGGTGTCAATTTTTCGTTAACAAATTGTAATAATAGCCTTAAGTTGCCAGTGGAAACTTTTAAGGTAGTGAAATATACTGATCCATATACAGACATATTTTATGTAAAAAATTGCTTTTGTAAATGAACCAATTTTTTGATAAGCTGTATTAAAATGTACATACTGAATTTATTTTAAAAGCGTGATCTAATTTAAAACTTACATTTATTTCACCTTCACAAAAATAGCTACAGCAAATGGACTTTGGTCCATGGTATCTATGGGCCTTTTGTCCAGGAATGAAACCGCTGCTAAAAATGTTTAGTGGGAAATTCGGCTTTTTGCGACTTCTCATTAATTATTTCTACAGAACTGTGACGTAAAAACAAAAGAAATAAATGCAAACAAAGAGTACTAGCGCGTGCCATTGCCGTTTTAAAGTCTTGGAAATATACTGCTTAGCTTTATTGAGTTTGGCTGCGTTCGCTAGAAACAACATTGGGCATGACCTCACACTCCACCTGGGTTTCACAGTCCAGCACGGCACGCCGATGCCTTGGCGATTGTGCGCTCCAGTCTTGCTGTCCTCGCAACAGAGACAGTCAACAGTGCCAGACATTTTAATAAATGTCTTTAAGGGTGAAGCTACGTGCCTTCGAAATAAAAGAAATGCCCTCTGGATTGCTTAGCTGTACGCGCCATTTATTTCTTTTTGAAGCGATGATAAAACGCGACCCTACGCACAAGTGCACCATTGCTGAATACATTACTTACACATCTTGATGCGCACGTGCATCTGAAGCGCAGAAGTTGGATGACAACATTTCGGTACCTTGTTATGCACCCTTGGTTTCCCATGGCTAAAAGCGCATTGCAGTGGATGCATTAAAAGCCGAGAGTGACCCAGCCAACAAACTACAAATGAACTAAAAAAACCTCGAAACCAAACCATCTGTCTACGTTATTATTATAGCACTGAAAGAAATAACCACATGTCAAATTAAACATACAATCATGCCAACATCACGTGGGGGGTCTTAATAAAGACAAGGAAAGAGAACATTTGCTGTTTTACATTTTTAGATCTGGAAATGATATTTCTTTGCTTTACAATTTTTTTTAAAAGTGAAAAAGAGAGTCACAATAGGGTACATAATAAACACTAGGGCCGGTTTTATGGCCAAGGCTCCACAAGCGGAGATGCCTTTTTAGGCATCTCACCAGAAATGATATAACATTAATGCCCGCCCTTGCCCAAACACCAGCTAGACATAACTCTGATACACTCTTGCTTATTTAGACGTGGCTACGGCCATTTGCTGGTTATGACATTTCCTCTGTCATCCCAGATGGGTACTCCTTGCTGCATCATGACTGTCCTGACAGGCAGGGAGGAGGCTTGGCGATCATCTTCTGGTCTTCCTTCCATTGTCCTGCTACACATTCTCAGACTCCTCCTGGACTATATGCCTCATTTTTTATCTTTAAATCAGTCCAGTAACATGTTTTTCATGTTTTTCCAGTGCCCTAATGTATTGCCCTTGCTCTTGGGTGGGCTTCAGCACAGGAGTAGCTGACCTAATAATAACCCAAATTTTAAAGGCTGCCAACTTCTCTGTTACTGTGAACCTCAATTTTCACCTGGAAAATCCTGAGGAGCAGGTCTCCTTAGCTCTCAATGAGGACATGAAATCCTTTGATCTGGTTCAATTTACTCTTGGCCTAACTCATTCAGTGGATCATCTACTTGACCCTTTATTTACTAACCTTAATGGCATTTCTACCTACACTCTATACCTTTCACATTCACGGATCACTTTGTGGTACTATTTCTCTTGGCATTTTTAATCCCACAACAACATTACCTAATTCATATATGTATCTCGCCTCTGGGCCAAGTTCTCACATGCTAACTTTTTGAACACACTTATAAGTTATAACAGTACCCTCTGATCTCAGTTTAGATGTTTCTACTGCAGCAGAAACCTTCCACAGCTGGGTCACTCGTTCACTTGACACCATTAACCCAGCCAAAACATTTAGGTCCTACCCTAAAGTACTATCTGCCTCTTGGCACTCTGATGAGCTTCGGGCTTAAAACATCATTGGAAAGCTCTTGAGCGTAGATGGCGAGGCTCTTATTTTGATAGGGACAAATTGGTACATAAAGCGGCTACTAGACACTATTGGTGTCACATCAGATCAGCGTGCTGCACTTACTTCTCTAATAGGATAGACAACTTCATCAGTTCACCATGTGAAATCCTCCAAATGCACTGGTCAAACGCCATCAGCAACAATTACCTAAGGCAGCAGACTTTCTAACTTCTTCAGAGACCAGGACACTCACGTTAGTTAACAAGCAAAAACCTATACAAAATACTGTAGTTCTGTTTCTCTACTTGTTCTTCAACAGCAGTGCACTACAAATCTATCTTGTTCGGGTCATGACTGGGACGGACTTACTCAAGTCGGGAGGATGGAAGATCTCATTGTGGGACTCCCTCATCAACAGCTAGAATCAAGAAGTTATCGACTTAAAAGGGAAACTCTGACTCTGAGGCTTAGTGCTCAACTATGTGGAATGGAGAAAGGTACGTTGATTTGTGAAGTGCTGCTGCGTGTGTGTTGCACTGGTGGCAAAAGTGAAACTTTGAGTCCCCCTCTTGTTTTTTTTGCTCTGCCTAGGAGTCTTCTTGGTACAATCCTCATGAAGCTTTCCTTCCTTCTGTCCTTCTGCTTCTCTCTAAAATACAGTTTCTGTTTTAGAATCCGCAGGCCTTCTAGTCTCCTGTAGGTATGAAAGGCGAAAGCTGAGCTCAATACTCCTGCTTACCTACAGGACCAGTCCAGACAGGCATCTAAGAGTGATGGCCATTCCAGAGGAGAATGCAGATGCACCACCTAATTTTGCAATACAGTATCAGTTTACTTTTAAGAATCATATTTGGAGAGCAGGGTGGGTAGGTTCACTTCTCCATAATTTTATTTTTTCCAAAAGTCAGAACATTTAGATATCTGATCAATCAATCAATCAATCAATCATGTCACTTATAAATCGCACTACATACCCGCGAGGGTCTCAAGGCGCTGGGGGAAGAGGGGGGTGGTGCTGCTACTGATCGAAGAGCCAGGTCTTGAGGAGTCTTCTGAAGGCCAGTAGGTCTTGGGTCTGTCGGAGGTTGGTGGGGAGGGTGTTCCAGGTCTTGGCGGCGAGGTGGGAGAAGGATCTGCCGCCGGCGGTCGTTTTCCGGATGCGGGGGACTGTGGCGAGGGAGAGGCTGGTCGAGCGGAGCTGGCGGGTGGGGGTGTAGAAGCTGAGTCGTCTGTTGAGGTAGGCTGGTCCGGAGTTGTGGAGTGCTTTGTGTGCGTGGGTGAGGAGCTTGAAGGTTATCCTCTTGTTGACAGGGAGCCAGTGCAGGTCTCTCAGGTGGGGTGTGATGTGGCTGCGTCGGGGGATGTCGAGGATAAGACGTGCAGAGGCGTTCTGGATGTGTTGCAGCCGTCTCAGGAGCTTAGCCGTCGTTCCTGCGTAGAGGGCGTTTCCGTAGTCCAGCCTGCTGGTGACGAGGGCCTGGGTGACTGTTTTTCTTGTTTCGGTGGGGATCCACTTGAAGATCCTGCGGAGCATTCGGAGGATGTTGAAGCAGGATGAGGAAACGGCGTTGACCTGCTTAGTCATGGAGAGGGTGGGGTCGAGGATGACCCCTAGGTTGCGTACGTGGTCGGTGGGTGGCGGGGCTGTTCCCAGTGATGTTGGCCACCAGGAGTCGTCCCAGGCTGAAGGGTTGGAACCAAGGATGAGGACCGTCTTGTCCGAGTTCATCTTCAGGCGGCTGGTCCTCATCCATTCGGCAACGGCCTTCATTCCTTCGTGGAGGTGGGCTTTGGCGGTGTGAGGGTCTTTGGTGAGGGAGAGGATCAGCTGGGTGTCATCGGCGTAGGAGATGATGTTGAGGTTGTGCTGTCGGGCGACGTGGGCGAGGGGAGCCATGTAGATGTTGAACAGCGTTGGGCTGAGGGAGGAGCCTTGGGGTACGCCGCAGATGATCTTGGTGGCCTTGGATCGGAAGGGGGCGAGGCGGACGCTTTGTGTTCTGCCGGAAAGGAAGGATGTGGTCCAGTCCAGGGCCTTCTCTTGGATCCCGGCGTCGTGAAGGCGTGTTCGTAGTGTGTGGTGGCAGACCGTGTCGAAGGCGGCTGATAGATCCAGGAGGATGAGGGCTGCTGTTTCTCCGTTGTCTAGCAGGGTCCTGATGTCATCGGTGGCGGCGATGAGGGCGGTTTCGGTGCTGTGGTTGCTGCGGAAGCCGGACTGGGAAGGGTCCAGGATGTTGTTCTCCTCGAGGTAGCGGGTCAGTTCTTTGTTGACGATTTTCTCGGTGACCTTCGTGGGGAACGGGAGCAGAGAGATGGGTCGGACGTTCTTGAGGTCCTTGGGGTCTGCCTTGGGTTTCTTGAGTAAGGCGGTGATCTCGGCGTGCTTCCAGCTTTCCGGGAAGGTTGCTGTCTCGAAGGAGATGTTGATTATTTTCCGGAGATGGGGCGCGATGGCTGTACTGGCTTTGTTGAAGATGTGGTGAGGGCACGGGTCTAGCGGTGAACCGGAGTGGATGGTGTTCATGATCTCGCTGGTGTCCTCGTCGTTGATGTTGGTCCAGGAGAGCAGGCGGTTGGTGGTTGTGGGGGCAGTGGTCTCGGTGGTTGCCGGGGCGGTCGTGGTGTTGAAGCTGTCGTGGATGTCGGCGATTTTGCGGTGGAAGAAGGTGGCCAGTGAGTCGCACAGGTCTCGCGACGGCTGGATGTCGTTGGTGTTGGAGCTGGGGTTGGAGAGTTCCTTCACGATGTTGAAGAGCTCTTTGCTGTTGTGTGCGTTGTTGTCTAGGCGGTCTTTGAGTGAGGCCCTTTTGGCGGATCTGATGAGGTGATGGTGACTGCGGGTGGCGCTCTTGTGGGCGGCGTAGCTGTCCGCTGTCCGTTCGTGGAGCCAGATCTTCTCCAGTTTTCGGCATGTTCGTTTGGAGGCCTGGAGGTCTTCGGTGAACCAGGTGGCTTTCTTGCTGGTGTGGCTGTTGGGCGGATTCTTGAGCGGGGCGAGGGTGTTGGCGCAGTCGTCGATCCACTGTCTGAGGTTGCGGGCGGCGGTGTCGGGGTCGGAGGGTTCGGCGGGTGGGCTCAGGGCGAGGGTTGTGGTTAGCTGGTCTTCCGTGACTCTGCTCCAGCAGCAGCGAGGCATTTGTTCGGTGCGGTGGTGCGTGGTGGGCTTCCTGTAGGTGAAGTGGATGCAGTGGTGGTCAGTCCAGTGGGGTTCGGAGGTGTGGTTGAAGGAGACGTGTGGGCTTGCGGAAAAGATGGAGTCGAGCGTGTGGCCGGCGGCGTGGGTGGGTGTAGTCACGAGCTGTCTGAGTCCGAGGGTGGCGAGGTTGTCGATCAGGGTGGTGGAGTTGGTGTCCTTGTTGTTCTCGAGGTGGAAGATCAGGTCCCCGAGGAGGATGTAGTCCGTGGAGGCGATGGCGTGTGTGCTGACGAAGTCAGCGATGGAATCGCTGAACTGTGGTCGGGGTCCGGGGGGTCTGTAGATGAGGGTTCCTCTGAGGGTGGTGTTGGGATCGGTGTGGATCTGGAAGTGCATGTGTTCGGCGGTGCTGAGGGTGTCGTCGGTGTTGGTTGAGACTCTGAGGGTGTTCCTGTGGATGATGGCGATGCCTCCTCCGACTCCGTTGGTGCGGTCCCTGCGGGTGATCTTGTATCCGTCCGGGAGGGAAATGGCGATGTCGGGGGCTGAAGCGGGATTCAGCCAGGTCTCCGTCAGGAATGCGACGTCTGGGGAGGTTGAGTCGAGAAGGTCCCAGAGTTCGATGGCGTGTTTGCGGGCGGAGCGGGTGTTGAGGAGGATGCATCTGAGGTAGTTGGGTTCTTTCCTGGGCGGTGGTTTGGCGGGGCGGGTGCTGGCGAAGCTGCAGTTCCGGCAGGTGAAGGGCCCTTGGGTGCGCTTCGGGGTGGCCTGGTAGCAGGCGTGATCTTTTCCGGGGTTGAGTGCGTGGAGGGTGCTGGCGTCGTATCGGCGTCTGTTGATGTGGCGGGCGCGGGGGATGCCCGGACCAGGGGGTCTGGCGCTGGGCGCGGTCACGGCGCGCCCGCTGCGCACGTCCGCTGCGCGGCCGCACAGCGGCTGCCATAAATGGGGAGGTGGGAGGGAGGAGCAGGGAATGGGGCAGCGAATGGGCAGTGAGGGGGCGGGGCCGCAGGGGCGCAGCGGCGGGAAACAGGCACAGAAGGGAAAACGAGCACAATCAGGGCATCAAGGGGGCACAGAAAAGAAAAAACGAGCACAATCAGGGGCAGCAAGGGGGCACAGAAAGGAAAAAACTAGCACAATGAGGGGCAGCAAGGGGGCACAGAAAGGAAAAACGAGCACAATCAGGGGCAGCAAGGTGGGCACAGAAAGGAAAAAAACGAGCACAATCAGGGGCAGCAAGGGGGAACAGAAAGGAAAAAACTAGCACAATGAGGGGCAGCAAGGGGGCACAGAAAGGAAAAACGAGCACAATCAGGGGCAGCAAGGGGGGCACAGAAAGGAAAAACGAGTACAATCAGTGGCAGCAAGGGGGCACAGAAAGGAAAAACGAGCACAATCAGGGGCAGCAAGGGGGCACAGAAAGGAAAAAACGAGCACAATCAGGGGCAGCAAGGGGGGCACAAAAAGGAAAAACGAGCACAATCCGGGGCAGCAAGGGGGGCACAGAAAGGAAAAACGAGCACAATCAGGGGCAGCAAGGGGGCACAAAAGGAAAAACGAGCACAATCCGGGGCAGCAAGGGGGGCACAGAAAGGAAAAACGAGCACAATCAGGGGCAGCAAGGGGGCACAGAAAGGAAAACGAGCACAATCAGGGGCAGCTGCAGGGCACACAGACGGAGCTGTGTGGTGGGGGAGCGACCTACCAGTCAAGGTCAGGGGTCGCTCTCTTCACCACGCAGCGGCCGCCATAAATGGGGAGATGGGAGGGAGGAGCAGGGAATGGGGCAGCGAATGGGCAGTGAGGGGGCGGGGCCGCAGGGGCGCAGCGGCGGGAAACAGGCACAGAAGGGAAAACGAGCACAATCAGGGCATCAAGGGGGCACAGAAAGGAAAAAACGAGCACAATCAGGGGCAGCAAGGGGGCACAGAAAGGAAAAAACTAGCACAATGAGGGGCAGCAAGGGGGCACAGAAAGGAAAAACGAGCACAATCAGGGGCAGCAAGGTGGGCACAGAAAGGAAAAAACGAGCACAATCAGGGGCAGCAAGGGGGAACAGAAAGGAAAAAACTAGCACAATGAGGGGCAGCAAGGGGGCACAGAAAGGAAAAACGAGCACAATCAGGGGCAGCAAGGGGGCACAGAAAGGAAAAACGAGCACAATCAGGGGCAGCAAGGGGGCACAGAAAGGAAAAATGAGCACAATCAGGGGCAGCAAGGGGGGCACAGAAAGGAAAAACTAGCACAATCAGGGGCAGCAAGGGGGCACAGAAAGGAAAAACGAGCACAATCAGGGGCAGCAAGGGGGGCACAGAAAGGAAAAACGAGCACAATCAGGGGCAGCAAGGGGGCACAGAAAGGAAAAACGAGCACAATCAGGGGCAGCAGCAGGGCACACAGACGGAGCTGTGTGGTGGGGGAGCGACCTACCAGTCAAGGTCAGGGGTCGCTCTCTTCACCACGCAGCGGCCGCCATAAATGGGGAGGTGGGAGGGAGGAGCAGGGAATGGGGCAACGAATGGGCAGTGAGGGGGCGGGGCCGCAGGCGCAGCGGCGGGAAACAGGCACAGAAGGGAAAACGAGCACAATCAGGGCATCAAGGGGGCACAGAAAGGAAAAAACGAGCACAATGAGGGGCAGCAAGGGGGCACAGAGAGGAAAAACTAGCACAATGAGGGGCAGCAAGGGGGCACAGAAAGGAAAAACGAGCACAATCGGGCAGCAAGGGGGGCACAGAAAGGAAAAACGAGCACAATCAGGGGCAGCAAGGGGGCACAGAAAGGAAAAACTAGCACAATGAGGGGCAGCAAGGGGGCACAGAAAGGAAAAACGAGCACAATCAGGGGCAGCAAGGGGGCACAGAAAGGAAAAAACGAGCACAATCAGGGGCAGCAAGGGGGCACAGAAAGGAAAACGAGCACAATCAGGGGCAGCAAGGGGGGCACAGAAAGGAAAAACGAGCACAATCAGGGGCAGCAAGGGGGCACAGAAAGGAAAAAACGAGCACAATCAGGGGCAGCAAGGGGGCACAGAAAGGAAAAACGAGCACAATCAGGGGCAGCAAGGGGGCACAGAAAGGAAAAACGAGCACAATCAGGGGCAGCAGCAGGGCACACAGACAGAGCTGTGTGGTGGGGGAGCGACCTACCAGTCAAGGTCAGGGGATAATTTGGGTCTCGGGGAAAGAAGGATTGTTTGAAATGCATTTAACTGTACTGTGTCATACTCATTCCTTTGTTACCTTCTACAACAGATTGATGATGATGGTGTGCTGCTCATTGACCCGATGAATGTTGTCCTTGTGTAGTGTTTGTCTTTGTCAAACCTTTCCCCAAATCCCCTTTCCCATCCATTCATCAAACCCCTAACCCTCTTCCCCCGTGCTGTGTGATTTATTGAGGTGTGTCTTAATTTACACCATCAGCGGATCACACATTTGGTGGGGCGGATGTGGTGGAAGCAACACCAACTCCCTGCAGGATCTTCTAAGCAATAGCCCACAGTGGCCCCATTTGCCCACCCGCTCATAAAAGTGATCCATATTTTAGATATAGAACAAAGAACATGAGCCGTCAGCATCATCATTCAGGCCTTGTGTTGCGTAACCATAAACGGCTAACCTAAGATTATCCACCCCAGACTTTGAGTCAATTTTTTATGATTCAAGGATTTTGTAACTTTAGTAGCTCCCCATTACTCAAGTTACTACTATTGCTATTTTTTGTTATTCTATCACTATCAGGAATTCTTTGTTTGTCATCATGTCGTAGTCTGGTCTCAAGTCTTTGTAAAGCTTTGATATAACCCATGAACTCAGTGTTTTTATTTCCATTTAGTTGCCTGCAATTGATAAATCTACTGATTAGTCCTACAGTTGGAGCTCACCTGGGTGGAAGTGGGACCTCGCTTGTGAAGTTGTGATGCCTTCCCTATTATTGCTTTATCTATATTCAGGTAAGACAACTATGGAGGGAAGTGAACTAGTTAAGTTAATAAGTAACTGACTGTTACTGCAAGTAATCATTTATCTAGGTTGTTGAAGCGTCCCCCTAATGGTCAAGATAGTTAGAGAGGTATAACTCTATAACTAAGCGGTACACTCTTACAAGCATATAAACAGGCTGCGTAAAAACTAAAGTCAGCGGTGCAAAGTAAAAGTAAAACACAACAAAACTACTTCAGGCATAAATTTGAATGAAATATAATAATTTTCCCCTTTATATTTTTTGCAAACAAACCCACCCTCTCCACTCACAACAGGCCCACAGCTCCCCCCAAACAAATTGACCCAACCACCAATGTCCAAAAATGTGAAATGTCCAACGAATTTAAAAAAAACTGTCCCAACTACCTTCCCACCATCTCCACACACAAGTCCCCCCACTAAAACAAAAAATTTAAAAAAGGACTAAAAGAGGGCATTGTCCATTTCGGTCTGGAGCTGGTCCATGCTCTGCTCCATCCTGACGTGCCGACTCTCCATAGCATCCAGCCACTGCAAGATGCGCCACAGTAATGGCCTGTCAGAGTGGGAGAGGGTGGCAGCAGTTGTTAGCTGGCGGTGGTGCTAGCGATGGGATAACCGGAAGGCCAGAGGCTGAGGGAGACTGGCTGCACTGGGGCCCGGCTGAGACTGAGAGGCAGCTATTTCTGACTCTTCGTCTTCCAGGACCACCAGCTGCCGATATTCCTGCTGGATACGGTACACTCTCTGCCGACACAGATGTGCCGCTATCTCCTGCCTGGTGGGTGGTACGGGTGGACCAGCAGGAGGAGCTGTGATGAATAAAACAAAAAGAAAAAAGGCCAATTTTAAATAATGCTATGTGCAAACAATTGTTTGAAATTAGTGGGTGACACAGTAGCAGTTAATTGCTGATCCCCTAGGGCCATTGGAATTTGATGTAATTATGATTAGGAGAGTCCATGGCCAATTTTATGTTTTACCCGCACATGCCTCACATAAAAAACACTGACTGTTTGGCAGAAAAGTATTAAGACAGAATAAGAATAACACCAGATTTTCTTCTAAAGGCTTTTAAGTAACTAAACAGACACTTTGAGTGGAAAAATGAATTACCTCTCATGTGTGTTGTGCTAAATTACGGGAGCCATACTAATTGCTAGCCAGCAAATCAGGTATTTTGCTACTGTCTGCAGCTGGGGCAGCTGTAGTTTACACATATCTTTTTTTAATTCCAATGGCCCTGCTCGTCTCCAAATGCCTTTCTCTTTCTACCCTGACTCCAAGAAGCAGATGAATAATAAATAGGATACTACGTTACACACCTCACGTATGAAAGGTGGATATTATCCTGTCTGCCGTAACTAGACATTGGGGAAACGATGCACTGCACTAGAGGGAAAGGAGCTGGCTATATAGATTATATTAGGCAAGTTTGTCACAGCGTATCCCATACGCCAAACTTGACATCAAATCATGCACTAACTCACACTTTACTCACTGGCCTCGCCCACAACCACATATTATTTCAAACAAATTCATCCGCTGGGAATTAAGGAAAGGAAACTTGACTTACTCTACTGCAGGGTAGGCTAAAGGGATGAGGCGGGTAGTGCAGAGCTTATATATAGAATAGAGAGGTCACTGTCACTACACTGATCATCGATTCATCATCTTTGGCTTATTCAGTCACTGTACTAGTCTACGTAAAGTCGAAAGGGAAAAATCTGAACAGGTGAAAAATAAATCTGTTATGGGAAACCATTAAATATTTTTGGGAATTCCTTCACATGGCTATAAAATCAAATGTGAAATATACCAAGAATGGATTTTTCAATTTTTGGTAGCTGGGATGGAAGAACTTAGGAAAAAATAAAGGAATGAATTACTAAGAGGTGACTGAGTGGGGGACTGGAAACACACCTTGTGTGTTTGGTTTGGAATGCATTGAAAACATTGTAAATGCCACATTAGTTTAAGCAGATGCACATTGCACAGCCAACACAGCAATCATGAATTGAACCATGCTGCCCTTCGGTCATGGGTGGCACAATGCCACGGGTGGGGAGGGGCGTGATAAATGATGGGTGGGATACATCTGTCTCGCTTAACAAAACAAAAATGTTAAAAATACCCCCACTTTGAACATAGCTTTGATAACCCTACATAAACAAAGTAAGCAAAGTAGGTGAGCAGCATGCCCCTCTCCATGAGAAGAGCTGCCTTGTTTATTCATCCAAGCAATCCAAATATTCATTCATCCTTCATTCTAATTCACCCATAGCCACCATGATTTAAACTTTGCTTGCTTTCATCCAGTCTTTCACCAAAATGTCCAATCCATTATCCATCCATTCAATATCCACCCTTGCTTCCAACTATCCTTTCACCCATTCATCCCTTTACCCACCCTTTCACCCACCCTTTCACTCATATGTCATTTTCCTTTCTTTTAACCTTCCATTCTTTCACATTTCCCTTAAGCCATCAATGCTAATTATGTGAGCTTTTGCTGAGTTGCAGACAGAAGAGGCAATAACTCCCCTGCTACAGCTGGTAAAGCGGGGGGAGGGGTTAACGGTCATAAGTTGACGATGCCCTGGTTGCTAGTGAGTATAACAGGAATTGTCAATAAGCAAGCAATTATGTGCTTTACCAGTGCCCGTCCCTGCCACCACTTCTCCCCCTCCAAATGACTCTCCTGCAGCGGCACTTGAGCTGGCATCACTGGTGGTCTGTGTGGCTCTGAATAAAACATTGTACATATTTTAGATGCCAGATATGCCTCCCCTTACCTTTTCCAATCAAAGAAATACAACCACAATAAATCACTACAGTTCGGTTAGCACTGCAGTATCTTCTAACAAAAATATCACTCTGGGCATTTGGTTGGTCACAATGTTAGACAAGCCAGTTAGTGAAGCCAACCAAAAACATTTTGTAATAGAGGGGCAGAGCTATAACCTATGACGATCATGATGACTTAGTCATTGAAGAATAATGAAGGGGTGGACTAATGGTCAATGAAAGACCTATGGTGTTGGTTGGCAAATGCATTGGGACCTCATACTTTTTTCCAGCCATGCTGCACTGGAAACTGCCAGTATACTGTATAAATGAATTACACAGCACGCAACATTGGGTGGGTCCATGACCACGGCTACTCGCTCATAAACTGAACTGTTATCATGAGCAGGAAAAAGAAAGCCTTCTTAAACATACATGGTGAATATTATTAATAATACAAGCTTATTTGGGCCTGCAATCTTCACTGTAGACAGAAGAGTACCAAAAATGTGTTCTTAAAGTACCACAAGATTTATATGAGAGAGGGAAAGATTATTACCAACAAAGCAGAATATAAGTGAATTAGAGACCGGAAAAAGTCAGCTACCAAAAAAGAAAAGAGAACATGTAATATAAGGGGGAAAAAAAGATAATGGAGGGATAATAGGAATGTAACAACAAGCATTTGTAATGCAATCGGTCTCGACCTTTGGGGCCTTATATGTATTTAGCTATGCAGCACATTAGCCTGGGTGCTGAAACATCTACTGTTCTTTAACATGGAGGGAAAGTAAGCACCAAACTGTGTGGCACGCCAGGTATGGGAACACATGGAGAGAAATATTGCCTTTCAGCAGGAAATGGTATAGTCCAAAGCTCTGTTTTCAATATAAAATCAGGGCCTTCGGTGGTCATATCACTGAAAATACAAGATATAAAAAATATTATTGTCCACGGGTGCTCTTGGAAGACAATTTCTATGGCCTGGAATCTAGAGAATGCTAAAGTGATTCTGGTATTTTACTGACCGCTGCTGGTCGTTTTCTATCAAGAAAGTTAAATCGAGGCAGATGCCAGAAAAATTAAAAAAAGAAAGTCCCTAAGCAGAAAGCAATTCTGGTATTTTACTTACCTCTACTGGTCGTTTTCTATCAAGACAGTTAAATAGAGGCAGTTGAACAAGCAGAAAGCAATTCTGGTATTTTACTGATCTCTACTGGTCGTTTTCTATCAAGACAGTTAAATAGAGGCAGTTGAACAGAAAACAAAGTCCCTAAGCGGAAGCAGACAAGTCCTAGGGCTGATCTCCAGAGCCCACAAAGTACATACACATATAAGTATATACTAAAGTATATACAAGAGGTCTCGAATGCTCGACCTAAAAATTGAATAAAGGAGTTGGAAAAAAAGGAACAGTATAAAAAATATCCAAGTCAAAATTTAAAAGTAGCATAGTGGGCAGAGGAAAAAGAGCTAATCCATTCTGCTTTGCACGAGTGGGTTTGTATCCCATCCTCATCGCCACGTGAAAGGAAGAGGGCAGATAAGGATGTCAGAGCAACTTTATTTCCCGCCAGCAACACCAGCCTCCAGGTAGCAACTCCCATCCTGGAACCCAGCACCAACATTCCAATACCACAAGATTCTACCCTAAGTCCACAACAATCATAAACCCCAACATTAAGAAAATGATAATCATAAATAATAGGACTTACTGGGGTTAGCAGAGCCCTCTGCAGCGGCGCTGGTGGTCTGCGCCTCCTGCTGGCCAGCTACCCCCAGACCCATCTCCGCAACATCCCTTATCTTGCCATTGGGAGCTGATGTAAGAAATTAAGGAGATAAAAAAAATAGATTAGTGATTCAGTTAATCTCCACAAAACTATTATGACAGGCAAACGCAGGCACATTGTACTTCTCTAAAACAGATAGCCTATAGTACTAGTTTGAAGTCAATCGATTATCGTTGAGTTGGCCATACTAATACTAAAATCTCAATTTGCATTTCCTTAACAAAAAAGACATTTGGAACTAAGGCATTCCAGTGAATGATCTTTAATTCAATTCTCATTTCTCAACCCTCTTGATGGACCAACTTAGTCTCCCTTTTTCGCAATGCATAGATGCATACTACATATTGCTGTGAAATAGCTTCGAACTGTACGAGCTACATAAACAAAGTCACAGAGAGAAAGCTAACTTACTGATATCACTGATTCACTATGGTGACAGGAGAACAGAAGAGTCTGCAATGGCTTCTTAATTAATAAGCCAAAGCAAGCGCCAATGACGAGTACAATTAGGTAGCTCTGAGCACCTGCCTAGCAGAAACTAGAAACTGGATCCCATAATAATAATATTCTTAACATAAACTAAATGTAACTTACCGAAGAGTGTGAGCTGCTATTTGGAAAATACATGTTAACATTGTAGAAACACAGCAAATAATTAATACTTACCGAGCCCCGGAACATCGACACCAGGCAGGTCCTGCTGCCAGTCAAGAATATCTGCCCAGCGGTGCATCAGCTGCTGGATGGTGCGCCGAACTTGGCTGGTGCACCACACGCACTGGCGCACCCTCCCAAGCTGCCGACGCTCCAGCAGGGCGTATCCACTGCCGGCCCTGCCGCCTGCTGTCATTCTGAAGGGGAGGTGGCGCTGCACAAAAAAACAAAGTACTGCCACCTCCTCCTCCTCCTCACTGAAGATCACATGGAAATGCACACCTGGGTGGCACCACCGCCCGCAAGGTAGGCGACCCTCTGCCATGGAGCTGGGTATGGGGAAGAAAGATTAGAAAAGAGACAGGAAAACGAATGAAAGGAAAGAAGAAATAATGAATTAAAGGGAAAAATAAACAAAATACACAAACACAAATACACACACTAATATATTAAATAACAATGAGGGGTAGATACATTTGATAGGGGGAGGATTAAAGAGGGATCGCAAATTAGGCCCAGCACCATAAACAGAATAGAAAAACAAGATGGCAGCACCTATGCAAACCACGTGGTACCATTTGCCCACAATTTGGAACGTGAGGACGCACTCTGCATTGCATTTCACAACACGAACAGGTGCGCTGGCAAGCTCTGCCACCCATGGAACTCCAGAAACGTGGGATTGTTTTTAAGACACTCTGCGGCGTTCCACGCAGCGCAACTACGTGAACTCCGCACAGGCCTGGTCTAAATTGCTCTTACTGGTGCCTGCCTGGGCTGGCATAACAATGCTAATAGGAAAGAAGAGGCACAGCACAGTGTCTGGATCTTTAAAGGCAACATGCGTGTTTTCAGCATTTTGGTCTTACGGAGTTCTTGAAGTGCAACCACACTTGTTCTTGGTCCTGCAGATGACAAGGGACAGTACAGGGCTACTGCATCAGTTCTGGTGCAGAAAACCATGATTAGTGAAGGCTGCAGTTGTAACGCATAGGCAAAGAGAGATGTTTACTCTTACATCTTCCACAGCGGCACAGAAAGGTGGGGTAGAGGTCTAGGGTTGCTGGTTTGTTGTCTCTCTGCATTGTGAAGTGACCCACATCAAACCCGGAGGAACTGAGGGCCACGCTAACTGGTGTAGAGTTAGAGGGTATTACAGCTCTGGTAAAAAAGGGGTGTGCTGGGGTGTCACGGTGGCAAGGTGCCACTTTGGGAGCCTTTAGGCTCTCATGGGTCAGGTTAGATAGCAGAGGGTGGTGGGGCTGCATGAACTTAGGGTGAGTGGCAATCAGGCCAAGGAGACTGCGGCCATCAACGATGTGTACACTACTGGGCTACATTCTAGGGGCAACATATGCATTTGGAAAAATGCTGGGGGAGAAAGAAAAATCTGTGGGCAGGTGGCTTCAGGTTCAGTGGTATGCCATAATGTTGTCTTCACTCTGTCTCCTTGCATCGTGGGGACCAATAGATGAAATCTTGAGTCTGGTTGTGCATCAGTCACACATTTACAATCTTGGCAGTGTTTTCAGGTCAAAAAAGTGTATAGGACAGCTGGACTCGAGACATTGGCTGAATTTCGGCAGGATTTGCAGCAGAAAAGTAATTCCTCAATCCTAAAATATATTTCCCACTTCTTCAGGTGAGACAGACAAGTTATCCTGCCTCTGGTCCACGCTTTCTTTACAAGGGTGTACAGAATATGTTTTTAAACCAAAATGTGATCTGTGAATTGGGTCATAAGGCCAGCTAGTATTAAAAAACAGTCAGATTTAAAGTTGTCCTCAAACACATGGAGAGTACCAACCTTCAAAAGGGCAGCTTGCTGGAAGTGTTGTACAGTTACATTTCTACCAGCTGCCAAAGGTGCCCTATCAATCTGGGTTCCTGTAGACAGCAGGCAACCCATAATGTCTACTTGTATTCCCTATATTGGAACCAGACAATATCTGTCTTGCTTCTCAAGTAGATCAGGACACAGGATTTGAGGTTTGTAGGCAGCCCACTTTCATTGAGTAGATACCACTGGCTGCTGGCAGGAAACAGGGGTGGTGGGGCGGGGGGCGGGAGTGGAAGGAGGGAGACAAGAAATAAAATAAAGAAAACACTTACCTTTTGCCGACCACCGTCTCTCCCTTTCGATCCATTCACATGCCACCTTCTCCTCTGCTTCGGTAGCAGAAGGAAGCCGGAAACACACAGGCTCTCTCCTCTAAGCCAATCACAATGCTGAAATGCAGCATTGTAATTGGTCTGAGCGCCGTAGTTCGGTGCTCAAATGGGGAATGGGAGGCTGTGCATGTTCCTCACCAGGCTGTGCATTACAGCCTGGTGGGGAACATGCAAATTGCGCATGACTGTTTAGCTGGCCCAAGAGGGCCGGCCAAGCAGTCATGCGCACTTGGAGCTCGTAAACCACTCCTCCCCCTGTTATCACATCCCCTCCCCGCTCTAATCCAGCCCGAAATGAAAAATTAAATGATAATAACTAGGTTATTCTCATTTTATTTTTCCACTGCACTGTTCTTAAAGCAGTGGGGAGACGCTCCTCCGCCTTAGCAGAGGAGCCGCCACTGGTAAATACATAGTCATGGCCATGCCATTAGCCACAGTGCTTTGTTCATGTGTTGTACCTCTCAGATCGCAGGCTAACCTGTTGGAACTGGTCTCCCTGCTCCATTGAAAGTCATATGAATCCAGAAAAGGGGGTCTTGGGGCATGGGGCATGCAGGGAATGGGAGACAGCAACTCTGGCTGCCACTAAACTTTATGAAGCACCCTGCATTCTTAGGACCAACATATATACAGAGGGACTTCAAATTGTTGTACCCTACCCCTCATATATTCAAGCACTACTTCATACAAACAAAATCTTCTGACAAATGGATTATAGGGCGAGGCAGTAGGCAGAGCAGTGCTTAATTTGTAAAATAATAAGGGCAAGTGCCCAAAGTTTTTATCAGAAGCCTGCAGCTGTTGCTGCCGAATGTCGTGTTGCCAAATACCAAGGGTGCTTAATCTTGAATCCACCTTTAATCCACCACAACACTGCTTTCTTCTATTTCTCACTCATGCAGGTTCTGATTCTTCCCTGCTTTCCCCCTTTGTCACTGTTTTTCCGTCTTTCTCTCCCTCCTTCTTTTCCTCTTTTCTGCCTTTCTCTCCCTTGTTCTGGGTCAAAGTCTCTGAGGAAATATAATTGCCGGTCCCCAAAAATCAGTGGCAATGGACCCCAACTGCAACCACTGGCTCAAACTAAGCACTGAGGCAGACTTCCCACTAGAGTATAGATAAGAGGGCCTGTTCTACACAACTACAGAGCAGCTTTCACCAACTGTTCGTCACATCATGTCCTGACCACTGAGACAATAGCTATCAATGAAAAAGAGAGTGTCACTGTGACTCTACCCCAATCGTCGATTAGATGTCTTTTGATGAGAAACAACCAGAATCACAGGAGGCTCTCATGACCAGATGTGGCAATTGTTTTCCGGTTTCATTGTATTGTGGGGAAAATAGGATTGTCTGTACCGGGATCCACTAACCATCAATCAGTAGGTGCACATATAATGCTTAGCAATACCCCATTTTTTCTATAATCTGAGAAGCTTGCAAGAATTTGTTCTTCACCCATGATCATGTTCTCGTGAGGACACGTTCCTCATATATGTTTCACTGTTATAATAAAGGACCTCCTTCCAATGTAGTTTCTCCAAGGTGTCTGTTGTACTTGCTAAGCACATCATCTGCATATGCTATGCACATCATCTGCATCCTCAACATACACAAAAGCAATGTTTATATTAAAGTTGTGGATTGAATACTTTACAGGAGAGCTCACTTTCAGATTTTCCTGAGTGCCAGGAGAGCTCACTGTCAGATTTTCCTATATGCTTTCCTGAATCATTCTCTCACCATCAAACCATTTCCTTGGCACTTATGGCCCTGTCCAGCTGATTAACTGTATTATGACCAAGGTGATTTGCGAATCTTTTCATGCTTCTGTCACAAAGTGACCACAGGGACAGTATCCCCAGTCCAGTAACCCACGTATGATACGACTCAGGTTCAGGGGACACATTCTGGGTTACCCATATTGCTAGGTCTAAAACCTCATACGGATCACACGGCACCTTCACAGAAGGATGGGTGGCCCATACTTGTCAGGGAGGAGGCTGCCTTCCTTAATGCTCAATTGAGAACAAGCGCATAGATGCTGACACAAATCCTCACATTAACAGCTTCAACAGGCAAGACTTACCATACCATGTATGCTGGGAAGGAAAAGTCTCCCTTATGGTAATAGACATGAACCACTGCCCTGAGTGCCCAAACTTTGCTGATGTCTGGATCCCTAATGCTGATGGCTGTATCAAACACAGATCATGCGTGTGCACCAAGACATAGGCCTGTCTCACGGATTGTGGTCTTGAACTGGGAGAGGTGCCCAAAGCGCTACCCTCAGAGTGGTGAACGGCTACTACCTTCACCAGGAGTTAACCAGCACGAGTGAGGTGGTGGCAGCATTCTGTGAGTGAACAGGTTCCTTTTAACCTGCGTCACTGGAGTGAGGCCTACAAGCTCACTCAGTTAAATTTCAGCTGCTTTGTGCTTAACTCACCTTTGGCCTACACTGGTTTGGTATGTAGTGCATGAGCAGTGTATTTGTGCTGATTGTTTTAGTGCCTGGGAAGGATGCAATACAGGGATAATGCAGTACTGCGCAGTGCATGCATGAAGAATGCATGTGCTGGATGTATGTGTGCCTGTGAGTGGTAAATTACCTGAAGGATACAGTGCTGTACAGTGCGGGCATGTTAAATGTATGAGCTGGGTATATGTGTGCTTTTGAGTGGCACTGTACAGGAAGGATACAGTTCTTTGCAGTGTGTGTATGCTGTATACATGACCGGGTGTATGTGTGCCAGTGAATGTACAATACATGGAAGACCATGTGTTCTATTTTGGAATACCCAGGCCCGCAAGGTGGAACGAGAGGAGGTAGTGTAATTCCTCCACATACTGGAGATGTGAGACAGTAACCCCCCGCACACTTCAAAGGCTGCTCTTTGACTCGGTGATAGGTCATAAGGAAGGGGCCTGGCTACAGCTCAGAAAGGCAATGAGGCTGATAAGAGAATCATAAAGAGTAGGGCTAAGGCCTTCGGCTATTCAATCACTGTGGCTGACATCCAGGTGGGTACTCCAGTTACTCCATTGGCCTGTGTTGTGGGCTTTGGAGAAACTCCCTGTAGAATCTGCTTTCATGGTTACCCCCACCCCCACTTTTTGCAGGTGTCAGTATGTTTTTTTGACTAGTCTGACTCGGATCCTGCTAATCAGGACCCCAGTCGCTGTGCTTCCTCCCAAAATTGACAATGGTAAGTACTTCTGTACCTCCACAGCTGGCTACTGGTGTACCCCTATAAGTCCCTGGTATATGGTACTGAGGTACCCAGGGCATAGGTACACCAGGGGTCTTCCATGGGCTGCATGTTGGTGCTAGTGAATGGGGAATAACCACTATTGCTAGGAGCAAGGAGTGAGTGGGAACCGCCTAAAGAAACACTAGAGCCCCAACCTCACAGGGGACTGTGTAGTTGTTTGTGAATGTCAAATTTCTTTTTGTGTAGATAGTGGTAAAATAAAAATACTTATTTCATCACAAAAGTAAGTATATGGCTGGACAACGATTTATTGCTGCTGCTGCGCACATGTTGAGTTGTGAGCCCGTGTTCTGACTCTAAGGGAGCCTTGGACTGCACAGAGCATCCTAACCCTGAGCGTCATGTGCTGAAGGGGTACTTGACCCAGTTGCTCAGGATCCATAGTAGGTTGGGCCCGGGACATCAGGAGTAAAAGGCCTTAACCCCCACAGTTGAGCTACTACTTTCCCCATGGCCCTCTGAATGGGGTTCTGACAATGTAGTTAAAGACATAGTGGCATGAGAAGAAAGGGGCCCCAGTGAAAAAAATAAAACTTTCTTCCCTACGGAGAAGAGGTGGCAAAACGCTTGCAGTAGTCAGGTTGGATCTCACACGGGGAAGAAAGGCAAGCCCATCTTTTTAAATATGGGTGGGATTTGAACTAGAATTTTCAATCCTCAAAGGGAGGGGAAAGGGGTGGAGAATAGTATGGCGTCTTCCAATCAAGTGCTTGATTCTTACTTGCAAGATGGGATATGGCGTTCCCTTTGCCCTCTATAAGCATTCTCCTGCATATTCAGAGTTGAGATGCTGTGTATAGGACTGCTGTACTGATACCCTTTTGATTTCTACTTATCAGGACACAAGAGAAATATGATCCACACTAAATGACAGGAACACCCAAAATTCCAGGAAAGTGATACACTGCATGAAGGTGTGTGGACTTTCTATTAAATCAGGGCATTCCAAAGGCAGCCCTCCAAGAAATTAGCAATTTTGCCATTTGCATAAATAAAAGAAATCGCAAAATGGGACCTTTTGTAAAAGTCCCATTAATTTTATAAAAGTGCCTACAAACATTGGAGATTTTGAAAAAGAGACTGTACCTCTTTTTATTGGCTCTTTGCTGCCACTGACCCAATAAAGAGAGGGAAAGCCAACAGGCAAATATGCAGTAGAGGTGTTAACTTCCTGCCGCCTGCCACGTAAATGCACAGAGCCCCCTCCTGTGTAATTAGCCTGTGGCCTGCCTCACGCGTTTTAGTGTGCTCCCTGCTGACTCTGCAGGTTCTTGGACCCACTCCTGTCCCCCACCATCTATTGTACTTTATCAATCCTCTCTCCCTGTCCTCCCTCCTCTCCCTCTGCTGCCCGCTCTCTCCTGTCACCCCTCACCTCCCCCAGGTCTCCTCTGTCCCCACACCTGCTGCTGCCTGTGAATCATCTCTTGCCCCACTTCTCCCATCACTCATCTGCCTCTCCCCTCTCCAAAGAGACTCTTCTGTGCCCACCCCCACCCCCATGCCTCCCACCTGTGTCTGTGCACTGCAGGGAATTCAGATTGTCTGATGCCAAAGACAGCAGAGGTATCACAACTGCAATCTGCACAGTGTGGCACCAGACATCCCCCAGTTCCAGGCACTGTGCTGCTAGAAACTCTGCAAGGGAATAGATTGTGACATAGCACAGTGTTCAGCAGTGACAGAGCACAGGCGGCGTGGTATTTTGGTGACAGACATATTTTCTGCTTATCACAAAAACAACACAAACTTTGAGGTTTTGGGCTGCGAAAATTGCCAACCTAAGTTGCAAAATCTTGGTGGGGGGTCTGAAAAGAGGATCTTGAACAATCTGGTGGATATACCAGCCAGAAAAGGACACTATACTACCTCTTTTATGAAGAAATAAGGAAGATAAAAGAATTCATGTTACCCCTATCACCACGAACCACAGAGGAGGGAAAGAGAATCCTGTATATCTCGTTGTGATGCTGCTTCAATAAATCTTTTTGAGTATACACTCGCCAAAGCCTAGTCATATGGGCTTGTTTGACAGTATCTCGCTGCGTTCTCAGTCTGGTTAATGTTGATTAACACAATTATACAAATGCTTGAACAAGGAATTCTTTTTTTGCTATTTTTAGGCCAAGCTAGGTGTAGAGATGTACTACCTCAATTTATTATCTTGTTTAGATAGAAGAAATGAACAGGAGCTACAGCTGTTATTTTAAATATTATCATAACTTTTCTTTAATTGTTGTTATTATTAAATTGTTCTGTAAGTAATGAGTCTCAGCTAACTTTAACAGGTCTCTTTGAGCTCATAGGCATCTAGCCAGAAGTGCGGAGTCATCTACATGCAGTAGTGGGGGAGATTTCTCGTTTCCAAATGTCATGATTTTCTCTATTGCTTCTACCATCACCTGATACAGTAAAGGACTGGTGTAAGCAGGCAGCCCCTTTTGGATGCCTTTATTTCAGCTAAGTGTGTTGGACAAAGGCCAGTTCGTGCATCTCCTGACTTGGGTTGTGGTGTTATATTCCATAGAGGTACCATAATATAGGCCCGGTAACTTCATTACCCTTCACCTATATTCTTCCCTTCATTCCACTTGTCACGGTTTACAGGGAATGACCTTTTACCTAGATACGACACTGCATTCAGATCGCGGGTTTTCCCTAGTTCGAAATCTCATACATTATGCATGAGGATTCTTGGAAGCACAGCAGGACTACCATCTCCTGTATAATATCTATGTACAAAGTTCATGCCCGACATCATCCTTAGGCCGGCACAGTAATACAGCGAGGTAGGACCCCTGGGGAGATCTATGGGTATATATACATCACATCTTGCTAAGATAGATAGAGGAGACCGAGACTTCCCGGCAGGCGCACTGACCAGAGACACTGAGATTCCTGCATGCAGATACGCCAGCTCGCAGGGGTCTAACATCCCTCGCAGGGTGTCCAACTCAAGACCAGGACGGGGTCCCACAGTCTCTCACTTTAGGTAATGGGGTTGACTAGATCCTAGAAGGATTCTTGGCTTAACACCTACACCCACGCTAGGTACACTTAGGTACATCTAGTTAGGGCGGCATCGTAGGAGTACGCATCTTTTTATCATGCGTCTTATATACTCGTATATATTCATGACTCTTGTTAGATGGTAGAACTATACCATCCATTTACCTTTATAGTACTGTTAATCATTTATATCTTACACTGGCTAACGGTTGTTGCAGCTCATCTATTCTACACCAGAATAACAACTGTTCAATAAATGTTTATTGAAAACGTCCAGCCTGTTTATTCTGTGTATCTCTCTAAGACAGACTAAGTAAGTACGAGTGACTGAGCGAAAGGTAGTATATTGTTTCCACAGTCCTGAGGGATCAGGGTTGTCATGTTCGATGGTTGCCAGGAACTATTCTCTCTTTGATAAGAGGAGATTCTAGTGGCACTGTGAGCTAGTTGGTACAAAAGCCAGCATACCCGGTGGGGGTGTCTGGAATCAGTCAGACACCAATCCTACAGTGTATGTTGTCTAAATGCGCAGATCCTGTATACTTTTTATAGGAGCTACATGACATGGCGCCGCCAACGTTGGTTGGGTACTTATTTAACAGTAGAATCGGAGTAGTTCAGTCGTGCTAGTCTCAGAGACCCCTACTCACAAAATCCCCAGAGACGTCTGGAGTGGGAGGACACAAACTCCGCCACAGCTGAGTAGGCGAAAAATCCTATTTATTAGCTGTTGGTTAATCAAGCTTGAAGGAACACACTGTTCCTCAAAATTGTGCAAAACACCTTATCTTAGTTCCCTTGAAAAGTTATAACGTGTTCTAAACACAATGACTAACCAGGTCTTAGACCCACTAGACCAGCCACTACCACTCTCGGAAGACGAGGAAGATGCAGACGCAATACATTTTGCGGCAAACATTAGAAATGCAGTCACCCTGAAACTGCTTGCGCATGGTCTAACACCTAGGGGTGGCATAGTAGCCTTCGTGATTGAGGCACACGAACATACAGAACAGAGGTATTTTATTCGTGGGTTACATTCCCAGCAGCAAATGCAAGAACAAAAACATTTCATTACTACACAGAAGATGAACTACCAGCGGAATATTGTCCGTATGAGGACACTGAAGTTCAGCTCACGTACCAGGAACATTTATACTGGTTTAAAGGCGCCCTCCCCCATACAAGAAGTAGAGTAAGACTCGGTCCGTTCGAAGAGAAGGAGCAACATGGCCAATATTAGCGGCCTACACACCACATCCTGACATCGAAACAATGCCAGGAGGAGACTTACTCATACTTTACAAAGAATTAATAAAAATTTACAGAAACATGACGCAGTTTGTCATGAGGACACTTGCAGTCCCGCCGGCAACAGTTGCAACAAACACAACTCCAGTTCAAAATACAGCAACTAAAATCACACCACAAACTTTACACGCAGTAATGGGTAAATAGCCCGCAAAACGTGAACAAATGCCATTCTGGGTAGCATAGAAAATAATACAGCTAGAAGCAGTATTCCCGAATACTAGCCCTTATGAAAAACACAGAATGCTGACAATCTGCTTGCCCATGGGGATAACACCACAGATAGAGGATTGTACCTCGTGGGGTACAGTTTTCGCTGCCATATATACCAGAACACATGGTATCCCGTCATTAGCAGTGATACCAGATGTATTAAGACAGATACAAAATGAGTACGGAGCCGAACTTACCTGGTGCTTTGTTTCTGTTGCTGCCGCCACCGCCAAGAGAGTCACTTGGGCATTTCTAAAAGTATCGGTCCCGGCCGCGAGTGAGTACGCCGGCCAGGGACTACAAGCCCCAGCGGCGCGCACGCCGCCCACGCCGGTTTCGAGTGCCTGGAGGCGCTTAAGAAGAGTGCAGGGCTCCCACAGCGCGGTAGCCGAACTTACCTGGTGCTTTGTTTCTGTTGCTGCCGCCACCGCCAAGAGAGTCTCTTGGGCATTTCTAAAAGTATTGGTCCCGGCCGCGAGTGAGGACGCCGGCCAGGGACTACAAGCCCCAGCAGCCCCAGCGGCCGCACGCCGCCCACACTGGATTCGAGCGCCTGGAGGCGCTTAAGAAGAGTGCAGGGCTCCCGCAGCGCGGGAGCCGAACTTACCTGGCGCTTTGTTTCTGTTGCTGCCGCCACCGCCAAGAGAGTCACTTGGGCATTTCTAAAAGTATCGGTCCTGGCTGCGAGTGAGGATGCCGGCCAGGGACTACAAGCCCCAGCAGCCCCAGCGGCGCGCACGCCGCCCACGCCGGTTTTGAGTGCCTGGAGGCGCTTAAGAAGAGTGCAGGGCTCCCGCAGCGAGGGACGCGCGCGGGCGTGCCCGGGCCATGCCCGGGCCAAGCCCGGGCCAAGGGCGGGCCCATCTGCGCCCGTCCGCGACTGGTCGAGGCTGGGCTGGGCCACCCCACCTGGCTGTATTGCTGGTGCCCAGTACCTACCGCTGTGGTCACCAGCTAATCAGGACTTGTGGACATTGAAGGAGGTAGGATGGTCTATTTTTGCCGTGTTGCCTTTCACCTTGGCCAGCTCAATACATATACTGATTTATATACATACTTATTCAGACTTTTTGCTGGGACTGTGGTGGTATCGTTGGACTAATACTACAGGCATCCTTAATTACGGGATTATTTATCTGTTTATTTTGCCTGTATTTATTTGTGATTTTGTATTAGGCACCGAATTAACTTAAGAAAGTAAAAAAGAGGTTATGGGGAGGCGGAAGACACCAATGGCCTCAGCAGGGGCAAAGGTTAGCACCAATGCTACGGTTACGACTATGGATTCTTTTCTGCTGAGGGCGGCTGCTGTAATTGACAAGGAGATAGAAGCAGTGAATAGACGTCTCTCTAGATCGCCATCCAGTAGTTTGTGTCCATTATCAGTTGGCCCCAGCGTACCCTTGGCGGAGGCTATCACCGAACCCCTGAGCTTATCCATCTGTTCAGGGTAGTGTGATGGCTCTCAGGCCAATACTGAGCTACTTTCCTTGCAGGAAGCCCCTCCTGAGGCCACGTACAGGCCTCTCTCTCTCTCTCTCCCGTTATTATAGTAGAAAACAGGGGGAGTAGTGCTTCCCACTGTTTACAAGGGAAAGTCGGTAACTCTATACAAAATCATGCAGGTATAGATCTAGTTCCTTGTAGCGAGAGCCTCCAATTGCCCGCAAAGGGGACTCCTAGGACCAGTGGGGGCACTAAAAGGAAACTTCAGACCATCGGGGGTAAAGCTAAGAAACCTAAATCTAATCCAGTTACTAAGCCAGTTACCAAGCCTATGTTTTCTGTGCCGGTAGCTATGAATTTAGATTCCTCGGTGGTTACGGAAGCCTTCCAAGCTATATTGACTAGCATGCTGGACATTAAGCTGGGTCCCATTCTTGAGAGGTTAACCTCGATCGAGAAATGTCTAGCAGTACGAAATCGGTCGGATGTACTTTTGATCCCAGGTGTGCCTAGTGATATTTCAGGACCCAGCCCTGCAATTGACACAGGTTCGACTACATGCCCACAGACTACTAACAGGGAACAGCCACATACCCAGTGTCCGACGACTCATGTAGCTCGGGGGGAGGTAGTCGGTCCAAGTGAAAGTCAGGCATCCGGTAGGTTTTGTCTGCACATCAGCACGGGTTGGGTCACCAACTTACTGGTGGTCGGTTAGCGGGCAAACAGGGACAGCCAGTGGAAGATTTTCAATGCTTGCCAGCTTGCCTCCCACCAGAATCTACGCCCTAAATAGGGATCCTGGGGAACATGCCACCGCTCCCACTGGGTAACATTGAGGATTTTTACCAGCTTAAAAAAAAATAGTTGATTGGTTATCAAATAATACCACTGTGGGTTTATGGGCGGAACAACACATTATCATGGTGCGTCGAGTTGGCTGGATAGGCAGCTCGCGGAAATCTGGAGGGGGTGACTGCATCATTGTGAATTTTAATAGATCATTTTTAGCAGAAACAATTCTGTCCAGGGATTTTAATTCTGGTCCATCAAATCATGGGTCTGTTGTACAGGCACTACCGTTAGGTTTCTTCTATAAAGCAGATACACATAGGTATATTTCAGGGACTAGCAATATGGACGCTCCCCGTCATAGGTGGTTTCAGAAACCATCTGCGGCACAACATCAATGGTGCGCAGCAGTTGCACGTAGTCTAAACCAGCACTACTCTGTTCCCCCCCTAAAGTTATCTAATAGATTTTCTACTCTATCAAGGTTGGAGGAGTGCGATTGACTGCATAATCTTGTAAAGCCCGCCATAGAGATAAAGTCTCAGCAGAAGGTTCACCCTCCAACTGCGCAAAGTATGATGGTCCCCAGTGTATCCAATGACAATGTTTTGTCGTGGAATATTGCAGGCCTGGCAGATAAGTTCCAGGATCCCACTTGGCAGCAGTTCGTCAGGCAATTCTCAGTGATTTGTCTCCAGGAGACATGGTTGGTGAACTGTAATTTATTCTTGGAGGGATTCAAGGCCTTCTTCGTTCCGGCTTCCCCGTCGGCCTGCGGTAGAGCTAAGGGTGGTCTGGTTACCTATATATCTCTGGCAGTGGATTGCCGGATTCAGACTCTCCCGTCCTCGAAGTTGGGTCTTCAAGCCATTGTACTGAAGAAGGGGTCTACTAGCATGGGCCTGATTAACTTTTATAACGCGACGACAAGTACTCCGGGGGAATGCAACATCCCCCAGTTGGGTTTCTACATAAGGCAGACTTGTGGTTTTGTATCTCACAACTTAATGGTGCTGGGCGATTTTAACATCCACCCCTGTGGAGATCCAAGGTATATAAGTATGGCTGATCTGGGTTGCCCCCGAATGCGGGAGTTCCACTTTGAGCATTCTACCCAAGGGGAAGTTTTGAATGATCTACTCAACGAATTTGACCTAATGTCATTAATGTCTCTCTCTGCCCCACACAGTAAAACTCTTGTTCCCTCTTTTAAAGGGAGAGGTAGTGGATCTTTTATTGATTATATTTTAATTTCATCTACCCTCCAGTCTTTATTTTGTGGGTTTACCATCAAGGAAAGTGTTTATAGCGACCATAACCCCCTCTGCGTGCAACTGAGTGGCCCACTTTTATCTAGTAAACCCAGGGAGGTGATACCGGGTACTCTAAAACCAACGGACGGTAGGCGCCGTCTTAAATGGTCACAGGTTGCCCCTGATGTCTTTTACAGTGCGGTAAGAGAATCATGTGCTGCCGAATTAGCACTTTGTCTCTCGTCAGGTACCTCATCGAAGGACGTCCTTAGCGCCTTTAATGTTATAACCATTTGGGTAGGGGAACTCTTAAGTGCACCTGCACGAAGGGTAGTTACTCCAAATCCCAAATGGTTTGACTCATCCTGTTCTCAGGTGGCGCGGAAGCTGAAGGAGGCCTTGAATGTTATTCCAAGAAACCAACTACTGATACGTGCCTGCTGTAATGAATATAAACAGGTCCTGGCTATACGCAAGGGTGCCTTGAAGGAGGAGGCTTGGAGGGAGCTGTTAGAGACGAGCACCCTAGGGAACAGCTCAAGGTTCTGGGGTATCGTCAACAGACCGCTGTTTGAGAAAGATACAGGTGGCGACCTACGTTCCCATATCACCGAGGAAGAATGGGTGTCCCATTTTCAATTTATGTTTAAGGGCCCTACGGACCAATCTCAACAGTCAGTTAGGTCCATTAACACTGCCACTGTGGTTTTCGAGCAGAAGGAGGTTGAGGTTGGGATTGCCGGCCTGACATGTAACAAGGCACCAGGCCCGGACGGCATCCCACCGGACCTCTTTAAATCGGATCCACTTTTTTGGGCACCGGTTCTTGTAGCCGTGATTAATGCTGCAGCCAGGGATGGTTGCCCTGACTCTTGGGCCACTTCAACCATCGTGCCGGTGTTTAAGAAGGGGGACCGCAATAGCACCTTTTGCTATAGGCCGATCTCCCTTCTTGACTCGGTGGTAAAGGTTATAGGAGGGGTGATATTGGAAAGATTATCTTCCTGGGCAGAGGAACACAAGATAATTTCTGATATACAATACGGGTTCCGCCCTGGGCTGTCAACTGTGGCCCAATGCCTCAATCTTTATATGATCCTCGGTAAGTATACGATTGCCCGCCCAGGTACGATCTACCTGGCCTTCATGGACCTTTCATCCGCGTTTGACTGTGTCAACTGGGTCAAGCTGTGGCAGTCCATGAGGGCCATGGGGGTGGAGGACAATATCATTAACTTCCTAGAGGATCTGCACAGGGCCACTAAGGCGAACGTTAGATATGCTCAGGATCTTCGTGTCTCTAGGGATTTTAAAATTGGGAGGGGGGGTACGGCAAGGCTGCATCTTGGCCCCTTTTTTGTTCAACTTTTATATAAACGATTTGGACAGAGCCTTGGTTAACACAGGGGCAGATTTCCCGGATGTAGGTCGACGGGGTCTCCCCGTCCTACTATACGCGGATGATGCAGTGCTTATAGCCAGAACCGCTAGGGGACTTCAATCCCTGCTTGATACCTTTTTTAATTTTATGGGGGCACGAGCCTTAGCAATAAACAACGCCAAATCCTATATAATGCAGGTAGGGATGCGGGCCAAGAAAAAGTATGTCTTCACAGTAGGTCCTGAGAAGGTCCTGAGAAGGTCCCTCTGACGACTGTTTTCTCATATTTGGGAGTCTTAGTGGATGACCGTTTGAAGTGGGGGCCTCTCATTCAGAAGAAAAAGGGGCAGCTCACAAGGGTAAATGCAGCTATCTTCAACTTTGCCGCAAAGATAGGCAAGCGCCCAATTGCAGCCATGTTGAAAGTTTATCAGGCTAAAAGTGTAGCAACAGCTTGCTACGGTAGCGAAATATGGGGGCACATTGCCACAGATGTATTGCAGGTGGTCGAGAATACATTCTTAAAGCGCCTACTGGGCATGCCAAGTGGTTTATCGAACTTGGTGGCTCACGAGGAATTGGGGGTGTCTTTTCTATGTGACACCTTGGCTTTGCACCCCTTAGTGTTCTGGCTCAAGTGTTGGCTGAATAAAGATTTAGTTCTCAGCCAGCAGATTATAACTGATTGTATGAGCCTTGATCACATGTCCCGTATACCATGGCTGAAATATATTAAAGGCTGCTTCGAAGAGTTGGGTCGCCCTGAACTGTTCTCAAAGCCTGATCTGATTGTACAAAAAGATGTGGAGTTTGTTAAGAAAGCTTTTAGCAGTTTAAGGAAGCTAGAAAGAGACGAGCTAGAAGTGCGAAAACCTAGTGTTTGCAAATTCCTGATGCTAAAAACCATCCCATCCACAGAGCCTTATCTTTTGGGGTCATTGTCCACATATGAGCGTTTTTTATTGTCCAGGTTTCGTCTGGACTTGTTCCATTTGTTACTTGCTGTGCCAAAAGGTTGTAGTAGAGGACAGGTGTTAGCACCCTGCGGCTGCGACGGGGTGTCTCCGCAGGATTTGCTACATTTTATGTTATTTTGTAAATTTTATGATGTACCTCGGAGATATTTTTTATTCCCCCTTTTAAAGAAGTTGAATTTTAACCAGGTTCGTCCAGCGCTTTTGTACCTGCAAATGCTGAAGGCAGACTGCATCTTTTTCATCGTGGGTTATTTGAAATCTACGGTGAGAACCAGGGCTTGTCTGGAAATTTAGTATCCTCACCTGGCGGTTGGCACCCTTTGTTTTGATGTCTAGTATATGAATTACACTTACGGGGCCATCTTTTTTCCCTTTTTACTGACATGAATTGTATGTAATTTTATTGTCTTATGTTTTTAAGGAGATTTGGATGTTGTGAAACTTTTATGGTTTTCTACATACGAAACCGAATAAAGTTGTGTTTGATTTGATTTGAGTACGGAGCAGAGCCTGCTCTGAACTTAGGGATGAAA